>JAQIWG010001719.1:0-23119 GCA_034695025.1 Chamaedrilus cognettii | reverse complement strand
CCACTTCCTTCTTCCCTACTGTCTCCTTCTTCAACTGATCTAATCCCTTTCTTACGTCTTCTACATCTTTCCTACCCACCAATTCTGACCTCATCCTCTCCATTTTTTTCTTCATATTTTCAACATCCTTCCTTCCAGCAGAGTCCTGCTCAACTGCCGCAATCCTTTTCTTATTTCCTCCACCTCCTTCTAATCCACCAATTCTACCTTTATTTTCTCCAGGTCCTTCCTCATCTCCTCTACTTCCCTCTCCAACATCAAGTGACTGGATCTCACCTACTTTAATTCCTTCCTCAGTTCTTCATTCTCTTTCTTGAAATTCTTGTACGTTTGCTCGATGAGGTTGTCACATTCCTTACAAAACCACTTGTAACCTGCACTGTTCGTAACCTCTTCGTACCCCTTCCCACTCACTCCGACACACTTACAGTGGAACCATTTTCCACAATTGTCACAACCGACTCCCTTATCTTATCCTTCACCTTCTTGTTGCAAGCCCTGTACGAATCAACCTCCCGAGCTTCATCCGATGCAACAGACATCTCCAATCTCCTCAACAGCAATTCAATCCTCCCCAGAAGCACCAGCAAAAATCCACTCGCAGCACGCCCTTCCCCAAAATTATGCCGTCAGCGAAGGTCCCCTGTCCCACTCCCTCTCCGCCCACGCCGAACTGTAAAACATGAAATTTTTGCTGAATGTTATTTTCATGGTTTTATGTCTCAGAAGTTTTGCTGCATTAAATTTTCGTATTTAGGGGGGACTTGCCCATTATATAGCTCCTGTAGCTTTATTTTTGCTGCACCTGGCGAATTGACCCAGTTTTTGGAATTTGCCAAAATTATATACGTGCGAAAATTTCACGTTTTTACAGTACTTATCATGCTAAGCTGCGTTGTTCTTTGATGCGGTCCAGGTGTCGTGGAGACAGTGCTGTCCGATATAGAAGGATGGTGGTGGAGCTGAGGACGGAGGGGTTTGAGGAGCTAGAGGCGCTGCTGAAGACCCTCGGGGGGAAGGTAGTCTTTGTGCTCTACAGCGGGTCGACGGACACAACGGGACAGAGCTGGTGCGAGGACTGTAACACCGGTAACAGGCTCGTTATTTTGTGTGATGAATGCCATGCACCAATATAACTATGAAAGCATTGGTATTGAGTAATGTTTACCAAACACTGATAGTCTGTCGAATAACAGCAATGATTTAGAGCTTTTAATTACAGCTTTCAATGCTCTACTTGCGGTTTTGAAATATGAATAAAGCAAGAATGACAGCATAGGTAATGTGTTTATTTTGTTGCAAGTTACTGGAAAATGTACGGGTGATTTGTTCCAATGAATAGACACTGCTATTTGGCCTTCTTCGGTGAATGCAGATTGAATGATGGAGACACGTTTGGTATGCAAAGTTGCATGCTGCTGGTGTTGCAGCTGATCCTGCCATCAAGGCCGGCATGCGCTTTGTTCCTGCCAATGCCACCTTTATTCACGCTTACGTGGGAAACAGAGAAACGTACGAATCTCCTCTATAGTTCTGGTTAACAATGAGATATGATTCTTCTTAATATCAGCATTATCTTCAGACGTTGGTGCTTGCAGCCCGTCACCGTATTGATGGTTTGAGGCTGTATGCTTTGAACGAGGTTAATAATCATTATTGTTCTGCTTTTCATCAAATTTCAATGACAGGTGCAATGGACACTTGAGGTAATCATATTGTTGGCTTTGCTAGTTGATATGCGTTAGCACTTTCTATTGCATGTGATGTAATCTATGAAATGCATTGTGCAAGCTTTACGTCAATGCAATGACCAGTCCGCTGTCGCACTATATACTTTGTAGACTGTTGATAGTGATTTGTTTCATATTTTAAATGTAGACACTTTGCTTGTGGCGTTAGGTGGAAAAATCCCACGAATCCGTTTAGGACAAAGATGGGAATAAAGTTTGTGCCGACGCTCGTCAAGTGGGGAGAGGTGTGTAGCGATAGAAACTGATTCTCTAGATCTCTTGGTTTTCTCATCAATCTGGTAAATTTCTAAGAAGTCAAATTGTTGTGTAATGGTACCGCAACATACATTGTTGGCTCTTTCCAAGCACGACGCTTGTAAAAAGAAATTAATTTTTGGAGTACCATACATTAGTGACAGAGTACATCTGGAGTAGTGTTTAACTCCTTAGTATTTTGTGTGAATATGAGGACCAAGATTTGCCTATTTAACTGTTTTTATGTAACTGTATTCACTTGAAATGAGATTTCATTTCTGAGATTCACAATTAATGGTGTGTGAAGTTAGAAATCTGCCTATGTACCGGAAGCCTTTGATTCATGAATCATGATAATTTATTCATTAATTTGTACCTTTGAATATATTATGTGTTTAAACTGTAGATTCTGTTGTGCAGGGAAAGCGGTTGGAAGAAGTGCAATGCGCCGACATTGAGCTGCTCAAGATATTGTACGAGGAAGACTAAGGGCGTGACGTCACTGATGATGTGATGCCATAGATGACACGGTATCACAGGTGACAAGGTGTCATTTCTTGGGCGCAGGAATGTCATCAGTTCACTTCACTGTCAGACTCTGCTGCAGCAACTTCCATTCAAAGTTTATCTGGTCACACTAACTGACGTTATGGCTGCAGTGTGCACATGCATGTGTGCTGCATGCTATAGGCCTAAGTCGACTGTCCATTTATTGCTGCTTAACTTGCAATCATCGTGTATGAAATAATATTGCTATCTTTAGATATAATATATATAATGTTGTTCTGTATTTTTATAGCGGTGTATACATTATTTCAATTGATGGGCGTTCAATGCTCTGATGTATTTCTTTGCATCGAGGCGTATGCACACATTCCTGGACCAGGGGGTCGTGGAACTCGTGTTGGAGCAATTTCCAGAATTTAATTTTTCTGATGTACTTTGCCTAAATTCCTTGCATTTTCAAAGTCTGAGTTGCAATCAGTGGCAGTTTGCTTTAGGGTCACATATTGACCGAAGAGTTATATTGGTAATTGAGGTTAGACTAGGGAAGCAATAAGTAATAGATATATGATGGTGTTGACATTCACTGTTGTTTGATACGTTGATGGATTCACTGAAAGACTTCCCAGTACCCTACTTGTATGTCTAACGGGTACAGTGCTTGGATAGTGATAAAATTTATTCATTTGTAGCGTCATGTGAGACATGAAATTTGAAAATTGTAGCTTGATTCAATGAGTACAAGGACAATATAATTGTGGTTTGAGACTTGTTTATTCGTATGTTTCGATGATTGCTGTGACAATATGCACCCTTGTCTTCCAAGATGCAAAGGATGGTGGTTTATTTTTGTGCATAAAAAACGGGAAAGCATAGTATGATCACAGAGAGCCTGATTTTGTTGATATTGGCATTTTTATTCTCATGCAATAGCTTGCAATACAAATTGGATACAGACTTCAACATGACGTTTCGGTTCTTTGTAGCCTCGAATGATAGGAATTTAGGGGAAGATCAAAAGAGTGAGATTTCAAATTTAAAGCCAAATATCCCGCGTGTCTTTATCTCTGATTATCTTTATCTCTGAGAAACCCCATGGATTGCGAACCTGGATTGAAATGATTGAAAAACCGATGGATTGAAACCTTGATTTTTCAGCGTCAACCTCAAGCTTAAGCGCTGCAACTATAAAAAAGAAAGGTACCGGAAGCTACTATTTTGCGTTCGTCAACGAGTCGTCTGTTAGATAAAGGGTTTTGACAATCAGCTGATCGATTAAATTTGCTGAATTAATTGTTTTAATTCAATTTTTCTACCGGTTTACAGTCAAGGACACCATCGATTGAATAATGAAACGGCGTGGACCCACGAAGCTAGCGGAAAGTATTAACCAGACCACTGCTAATGCTAAACGTGATACCAAGGGGAAGCGGAGCGGGGTAGATTTGCGTGTTGATCCTTCACTGAAAGATCCTTCAATGGTCGATGATCAGTCCCCATCAGAAGCTGAGGGGGACAACAGGTCAATGTCGACGATAAAGAGACCCGCCCCGACCTCCCGAGCTCGAGTTAAGGTGGCCGACCGATGGGCCGCTGCGCTTGTGACCTCGTCCATCGCAGGGGACTTGACTGCTGTTGCGGGAGCAACGCTTAACGAAGAAGTAGTAAATCTTGTCACGAGTCCAGCGACCAGTGATGCGAATGTCGCCATGTTTGTGGCAGCAAGCGGGATCAAGGTAATAGGAAATGTCATCACGGAGTCTCCTTATGGACCCCCCTCGCGTGTTGGGACTGTGGGTTCGGGTCTCATGAAGAAAAGCAAAACAGAGCCAGAGTTTTCTCAGACCACTTCTTCTATTGGATGCTCAGATCGCCTTTCGACAACCAATAGCGTGCCAGTACAGCCAGACCCTAAGCAGAGCAATAGCAGCATGGCTACCAAGGAGCGAAGCAGTGTCGTGGATGCCAGCCTGCTTACCTCCCTCCTGAACCAGATGCAGCCGCGATCCAGCAAAAAGCTGCCTTCTCCAAATGCCAACAAGATGATCGCCGCACCACAAAATGGCCGCTCCGATGATCCCCGTCGAATCGCTCCGATAGTAAGCAAGATGGCGTCAGGGGGACTGTCAGTGGCTGGTGCTCTGGAGGGTAGACGTGGTACATCGGTGAGGGAGGTGTTGCGCCAGCTTGGTGAGCCCGGTCAGGTGCACGGCGCACTGGTCGCGATCAAGCGCCATCTGAGGAATGAGGCGGAGATAACGACCTTTAGACGACATGATGGTGAGAGAGAAATATGCCAGAAATATAGAAGTATACCAGTATATAACCTAGTTTCTTTTGATATTCTTTGTTGGTACACCAATGTCAACAATTAATTAAAAAATTACAATGCCATAAAGCATGATAGAAATTGCAAGCTCTAGAGAAATATTCTAGATGTTTGCTTACTCAGGCGGACGGACTAGGAGACCACATTTTTGTTTGTATTTGTGGTTATTTAATGTGATCGTTGAAATGTCGTGCGATAGCTGAATATCTTGTTGAATGACCTATGACCTATCTGGTTGTTAATTGGCTGCTGTGCTAGGCCTGCAGCGGGTGCTTGAGGTCATTCCCAAGGTCGAGTTGAGGTCGGCTGAGGTCGCGTTCAGCATCCTAGCCAGCTGCTGCATGGAGGAGAAGTCCCGACTGAAAGTGGGTCAGGTCACTGAACCTAGGGAGGTGATTGGGCATGAAAAAGTCAGTCATGAAAAAATAGTAATGAAAAAAGTCAGGTCACTGAACTTAGACAGGTTATTGGGCGTCAAAGTTGGGCAGGTCACTGAACATCTAGGGCAGATTATTTGGCGTGAAAGTAGGTCAGGTCGCTGAAGCTAGGAAGGTTATTGGGCATGAAAGTAGGCTATTTCATTGTTGAATCTGTAGGCATAATTATTGTTGTCCTTAAAATTGATTAAAGGCTTCTTTTTAATGTGCACAGCTTTTTAGACTAGTTACATTTTATGGTCGCTTTATTTTGCCAATTGCTACCATGGTGTACTTACTGGCTGTTTATTGATTTTGGTGTGAAAGGATTGTTTTGAAGTGATTTATGTTTCTTCTGTTTCAGATTCTGGAGGTCGATGGCATTCAGCTTTGCTGTGAGTTTCATTACTTCGCTCTTCATTATTTTAGTAAAAGCTAAACTTTTTCATTGCTGCTGTCTAATGTGAAGTTTCCTTTACCATTTGTAGTAGGCTGTTCTTTCAAAAACTAAAATTTGCTCGATGCTCTTCATGCAGGCAATGCTATGAAATCAGCCGAAGCAGACGGCCTTCGCAACCGCATCGCTCGCACTCTGGGCAACCTATCCCAGAGTGAAGCGTGCTGTGACGTCATTCACGACCAATCAGACGCTGTCGAGACGATTGTTCAATGGCTGGGCTCGGTGACTGATAGCTTCTGTCTGCAGACCCTCTGTCGAACCGTTAGGTGAGGGAATCCAGGGGCTCACAGAGATACATTTTAAGATTATGCGGGGTTAGGAAAATCTGGGAATTATATCGGAAATTTTGAAGAATTTTTTTATCGTTTTGTATTTCGTATTTAATTTCATTATGAATCATGTTGATGTAATTTAGCTGGGTGGGCTAATAGAGTGATCTGTGCATTGCCTTTTTGAATAAAGCTTTGATTGCTAAGCCTTATGTACAGTGAAATTGTTTTACAGCGCTATTGATGATATATTGTGTAATACACTGATAGATTTGGATGCCATAGGGCTTTGCTGGAATTTGTTGTCGTACGTGCTATGTTGTATAGTAGAGTATGTGATTTTTTATTTATTTATTAGTGTTTGTGACAAAGTGAGTTTGTGGCCAGGTCATTGGCTGACGACCCAGACCACACGCAGGCGCTAGTCGACTGTTTTGGAGTGAGGGCTGTCGCTAGCCTGCTCGCCTCGCAGGACAGCGCAGTGGCCGAGGCGGCGCTCAAGGCCGTGACACACTTCATGCGCAGGTCTGCGCCACACATACACGCTCATTAGCATACAGAGGCGCATAGCTTTGTCGCTGAATGATGAGTGGAGTACGAAATGCTTTGCATACTATGCCCTGCATTTGCATGAACTAATTGAAGAGTGTGCATGCAATATTATGTTTTGAATGTAAAATGATTTAAATAATTAGTGTTGAGGTATTTTTTTAAAATCCATTCCATACGTGTCTTTAAATATTTTTATAATATCATAAATAATTTATATCACAAGTTGAACCTGCAGAATAAAAATCCGTCAGCCTCTGCCCTTAAATTAAGTATAAATTTTTATTATGATAGCTTTAAATTTGTTTTGGTGTTTGTGGACGTCATGGGGGTTATGTTGTAGTGAATACTATGCCTTCAGCTCTGAAACTGGTCTTTGTCTGCAAATCGTGCGTCAAACATTTGTGTTTTGTTTGGTTATTCAACTGCATCATTTACTGACTAGATCGCTGCACAGTTGCAGATCTGCTCAACGTTTCTATTCCTAAATAATGCCGCCATTGTTTCCCAGCTCTGAGTACTCGGAGGAGTGCTGTCGCCAGTTTGCCGAGGCCGACGCCCTTCCACCATTGGTCAGCCTCGCGTCACGTGACCCCGGAGCCGTCGCACTATTGGTCCGCACGGCGCGCATCTCTGCCCTCTCCCCACACCTCGCCAAGGCAGGCGGGATGGAGTACTTCGTGGGAGAAATAGAAACATTTCTGAAACCATCCTCCGTCGCTGATGGTATGGAAAGGGGGGTGCCAGGGAGGGAGGGGAAAGAAGAAGAAGTTGTTGAGACAGATGGACGACGTGACACGACTACAGTCACTAAGTCAAAGCTTGACGTCGCCGGCTGTGTCACGTTCGTCGCGGCTCTGTGTCAGGCTTTGCGCTGGTCGGCTAACGCGCGCTGGCTGGCGCAGCACGACAAGCTGCTGCTGCTGCTGCGTCTGCTCGACTCAGCAGAGCTGCAGCCTTGCAGGCACCAGGTCTGCCTTGTGCTGATTGGATCTTTGAGGCATTTGACCCTTATCACCTTTAGCAGAGCCAAGCAAATAATTCTGCTTGATACTGCCGGTTGCTTGGTGTTTGAAAATTACAAATAGTGTAAAAAAAGGCTTCTTTTGCGTTCTCTAATAATTATGCTTTATGATGTGAAATTATGTGCATTGGATGTTCACCTGTTTGTGGTGAAATTCATCTTCTTCAGTTTAAGGACAATTATTTGACAATTTATTAATTGACAGTATTTGATGATATTTAATTTGATAATAAAATGCCAGATAAATTTGTGCAGGTGGTAGGAGCGCTGTGCTGCATGTGTCGCGTGGCTGACTCGGACTGTTTCACTTCACTCCTGCGCCTTGGCACCGATGCTGCTGCACCACTGCTGCGTGCCCTCTACGCGTGCACAGGGGTCAGCCCACCGGGGGGTGGGGCGGCAGAGCCCCTAGGGACACTCAGCTTGAGGGGGTGCGGGGTCTCCCCAGCGTACTGGGATCTCGAAGGGATGAGGTGTGAGAGGGTCCAGGAGAACATCGTCAGCAACGATGATTACGATGATGATGATGAGGATACAGACGATGATAGTGATGCTGGTGATTATGACGGTGTAGATTTCGATGAGGGTGATGAATGTGAAAAACTTGAGAAGGCATTGTCAGCAGAGGTAGATTCTGAGAGTGTGTCGAGGGCAAATGGTGCAAATAATTGTCAAGACGATACTCAACGTTTGGGTGACGAGCAGGTAGTTACGAACTGTGCCGATGCGGATGCTCTGGGACAAAACGACGGAAGCGACCGGCAGCAGAATTTTGTTGCAGCTACAGCAGTCGTGGAATATCTGACAACAGGGTGTAGCTTGACGACGGATAGTTTGTCTACTTCTTATTCAATGATGGGAAACACAGCGCCGAGCAACACAGTATCGGCATGGCATACGCAATCCAAAGAAGAAGAAGAAGTGATGGAAGAAGGATCACAGGAGGAAGAATGGTGTCCGATGAACATATGGGAGGCGCGAGCCCTGTACGCCCGCTCCCCGTTCGACAGACCCTCCCCGGGCGCCTCCCCCCGCTCTTCTGCCCTCTGGAGCTCGGTCTCCTCCCCCCGCTCGGCCTCCCCCGCCTTCAGCGATTGTTCCTCGTCCTCAGGAGGGGCCGGCGCCTCCCCCGGCCACACCTGGTCACCCCCGGTTGGAAAACTTTCACCCGACAGTGGGTACCCTGAGGAGGGGTCACCGACATGGAGTCTGTCTCCAAAGCCTTGGTCCCCGGTCTCAGAGTCCCCCCCTGCAAAGTTCCAAGAGTTGTCTCCAATTTTAAGGTCCTCAGTTTTAGGGACTCTTACAAGACCTCCAGGTTCTGAGGCGCTCGTTGAAGCCATTACGTGTCAAGGTCTGCCTTGGTCCCCCCCTGGAAGTGTCGATGAACAGGACCAAGAACGACTCAGATACTCCCCCGCCGAAGAGTCGGAGAAAATGCAGTTTGATCCAACGGTTTCCACCGCTGACTCCATGCTGGTTTTTTCCACCAGAGCACTATCTTCGACTGAGATGGAAAGAAGAAGTGGTTTGCCTGGACCTTTCCCTGTCAGTTTTCTGGCACAATTTTCAGCCAGAAATGTGTCTCCACGAAAGATTTCTCGTGGATGTGAATCGCCACTCCCTGGCGCTGCAGTTGGGACTGAATGTGATGTTTCATCGACGATAATTTCATCAGGGAAAATTTCAGTAGGGGAAATGCCATTGAAGGAAATTTCAGAAGAAGATAATCTGATTGAGGAAATTTCAATGGATGACATACCAATGATGGAAGTTCCAGTGATGGAAATTCCGATGTTTGTTGTGGATCCAAAAAGTTCATTGAAACCAACAGATGCTGGTGGAGGAGCTGTGGAAACTAAACCACTGGAGGAAACGCTGGTGTTTCCAACTGCTGTTCCACGACGCAACAAACAGCTGATGACTCGCACTTTTTCTGCATTCAGCACCCTTGCTGAGTCCCAGCCAATCACTGATCTACCTTCGCGGGACGCCAGTGCGAATAATTGGACGAACAGAAAGCGGCGTCGCAGCGCGAGTCTCGATAGGATTCGAGAAATTGCTGATTTAAGCGCTCGTCGCTTTTCTACCGAGCATCTTGATTTTGACCCGATACTTGCAGAAAATTCTCTCTATACGGGAAAAACTGATGATGCTGGGAAAGCCCGGTCGGTGGCGAATGCTACGACAGCATGTGCGATCATCCAGCTGTTTTTGCAGACGAAGCACTCAGCCGTGAGAGACACAAACCCGTTTCTGCTCGACTCTGCGGTCATTCAGGGTCTGCTGGATCACGCGGTGTGTTTCTCAGGGTCAGGGGGAGCAGACACAGCCCCGGAGAGGGTGAGTAGTGCCCCCAATCATCTGTGGGAGTTGGTGGGAGAGAGGTCTCGTCGGGCGCTGAGACATCTGCTGACAGAACGACTGCGACTCAAACAAATGCTGCTCGGCCTTGTGCCCTGTGTTATTGACGAGAGACTCGTCTGGTGGTGCGAGGTGGCGCGCTCTCGCGGCGATCATCTTGAAATGCGGGGTGACAGATCAACAGGAAAGGACATTGATTCAGACCGGAATGAAGCTGAGCTGCGAGATAGTAGATTAGACAGGGGCACGATTGAAGGTCGGGAGAATGACAAAATGAAAGAGGGAGGGATACAAATACGTGAAACTGCGGATAATAGGAGAGAAAGCGATTCTGAAGTCGATCGGAGTGAGGATATAAAAGAAAGTGGAATGGCTGGTGATCCGGAGTGTGAAAGGGACATTAAACTGCGTCTTCAAAGTGATGGTGAAGCAATAAGTGACTCAGTTGTAAAAATTGTCGACACAGGTGTCGCGTGGGGAGGTGGTGCTAGACCACGCATTGAGGACATTGATGCCCTTCGTGACAAGCTGTTCAGTGAGCTCGGAGGGGTGGCGTTGTCGTCTTTTGGCCGGGGGGAGGTGGACAATATTCTACTGCGGGGGAACGAGGAGGAGAGGGGGAGGTGTGCCGTCTCGCTCTGCTATCTCATTGGGTTAGCACTTGTTTATTTCATTGCCATCGTTTTAGAGTTGGTGTATTACTTCATGATTGTTCTATTTTGATTTTATTCGTTGTGCAGTGCATGTGTTGATTTAAATATAATTTGTGGGGTCATTTTTTAAAAATTTATATTTGTTGCGTATATTACACACATGCAACCCCTGTGCCCAATAGTTCTAATTACAGTTGAAAATTTATTTTAGATCATTTTTTTAACCATTGCTATATGACTTTAGATCTGGGTCAAATTAATCCTCGATCACATTTTCTCGGATCTCATTTGTAAAAATTCAGTTTTTGTTGGTATAATGAAGCTGAAGCTCTATTGAAGAACTCGACTTTGTATCTATTGCCCCAGATCGAGGCGTGGCCTGGCCTCAGTGTACCTACTGAGGATGAACTGTCTGCCCACTCTGCTCTCCATCCTGCTCCCCCCTCGCTCCGCGCTGTTTCACCGCGCTGTCCCCGCGCTCTGCCACCTCGCTTCCGCACTCAGGCAACGCCCCTCGCCCCCCAGCCAAGCAGAAGGGAGCTTAGCGGCAGAGGAAGGGATCAAGATCAGCGAAAAGAACAAAGGAGAAAATGAAGTTTCTGCCATGTTTGTAGAAGCTAAAGGAATCTTTGCATCCGATGTTGTTATCGGGGAAAAGTCTGAAGTTTTTTTTGCTGGAGCGCGAGACTGTGAGAGGATGAATTGTTTAAACCACAAACTGTTGAGGGCGCACAAGGACCAAAATGTCCCTGGAGCCATCGACCAGTCAGAATGCAACGTGGTGTTTCTGCTCGACGACGGATCGCGTGTGTCTGCCTCGCGTGCTCAGCTCACGCAGGCCTCGCCCGTGTTCACTGCGATGCTCGACGGGAGTTTCAGTGAGGCGCGCGCGCGCGAGGTGCTGCTGCGCGAGGCGAGCTGCGCGCCCTTTGCACTGCTGCTCGCGCTCGTTGGAGCGGCCGGGGAATGTGCGACCACTGACTGTGGGCGGAGTCTGCAGCACTGTTTTACCTCTCAACGTAAGGGCTGTGACTGTGAACTGAGTCTGCGGCGCAGTGGTTCTGTCGGACCTGTAGCCCTCCCACCTTTCATCAGCTGTCTTCCAGAGGAGGTGTTTGAATGCGGTCGATCGAATCCAGTTGATTTTGATGTGAACGGTTCTATTGCATGTGAGCATGAAGGAAGCAGCGTGTCAGCTGCTTGTTGTCTTGATTGTGTTGCTGAGAAAGTAAGCAAGAGAGTTTGTGATGGTATCGATCAGCATTTTTTCCAACGACCAAGCGCAGAAACAGAAGTAATTCAACACCGACTCTCTGATCGAACTCCGGCACAAAGCACGATTCCGCTCAACCCTGTTGTCTCTTCCGCTTTTCCTCCAAGGCCTTCCACGCAGCTCTGCGAATTGTGCGGAGCCTTGCAGCGCTGCTGCGACTGGACGATGGTGTGGGATGATTCCCCCGCCAGGAGTCACCTCCTCGACGTTTATCTCGACGCGCTGATGCTCGCCGATCGTTTTCTGCTCCCATCAGTCCACCGCAGACTGTCCACTCTCATCGCGTCCCTCATCCACGTGCGGACTGTTACGCGCGTGTTTGTCGCCTCACTGTGCGGGGGGGCTGCGACTGCACTGCTCGCGCGGCTATGCGTCGAATTTGCGCTTTTGGGGTCGACGGGGAAAGGGTCGGGGGGGCGCGCGATGTTGCTTCAGGTGTTTGAGCAGCTGCTCGAGACGAGTGAGGGAGAGTTTGTGAGGATAATGAGGGAAATATTGACGGATGCGTGCAGGGCGTCGCGGTAGTTAAAAGATGTGGCTTGGTGTGCGTGATGGTTTGAATAATAGCTTGATACATAGACGCGACCTCTGCGACTTTGTGACTGGTTTGAAATTGGTGTCAAAAAGCAACTCAATGACTTTCATATGAATTTTTTTTTTGTTCAGTCATTTTGTAGAATTTTTTGGAATAGAAATTGTCTCAACTAGTTGTGAAGGTTTATCTTAGGCCTAGTAGTGCAATATAGTGATTTGGTTTTTAAATGATCACAGAACAGATATCGGCTATAAATCGCAGGTTAGCCCAATGACTTGGTATTATTGATGAGTTGTTCGAAGGATCTAAGGTCATTACTGTGCAATAGATTCTTTATTTTGTAGAATTGTCTTTCAGAAAAAATAAATGATCAAAGTGACAGAGCTCATTTATTTATTGTATATGATAAAATGATGAAACATGATTTTGAATTACACCGTTTTGAATTATTTGGATTGTTAGGCCAAACTTGCATCGTTATGATTGGAAAAAGTGTTAAGAGTGATTTTACAAGCCTTGAATTTAATAAATAAATAAAAATATATATAAAACTGTTCATACAAATTTACGGTAACTGGACCATCGCTCATTGGACCATCGCTCATAGGACCATCACTCAGGACCATCGCTCATATGCTTCAGCGATTAGCAGGCCCTGAGTAATTGTCAACACACTGGGCTACATTCTTTCATAACACATTCTGATTTTGTTTTTGAAAGAAAATGTATTGCCTATTTAGCTAAATCAAATTAGATTCAAGCTAAATATGAGTCATCGGGCTAACTGAAGCAACAATAAGTGCTTTATCAGTCCCACTGAGCTCGCGACAATGAAAGGCTAATTTCTAAGCTTTATGAGCAAAAGGCTATGAGTGATGGGCTGACGCGTCCGGAGGCTAAATCGAAAGTCGCCAAAGCCATTTAAAATTAACTTACGTTGCCAAAACTCATTAAAAATGAATTAAATCGGACGCGACCTGACCGCGTCCGCAGATAAAATTGAAAGGCACCAAAGCCATTTAAAAATTGACTAACGTTGCCCTTCATTATCCAAATTCCGCCTCACTTTTGGGATCAAGTGTAATTTTATTAAGAATTTTCCGGAATCGGGTCCCATTGCGTAGTACACCCTCGTAATAGACTTGATAGAGGCACAATGTCAATAACTTAGACACAACAAGAATTAAACGAAATCTTAGCTTCAACTGGTTAACCAACGGCCAACATGGTAATACCTAAACAACAATAGACCAAGCAACGTACAACTTGAGCAACAAGCTGAACAAATGGAATAAAAACAAAAACATACAAAAGAATTAGGAATAGGGTAGAAAAGAATGGGCTGATGGATGGATCCAGTATTGCCACTGGACCAAAACATAATATCCCTAGATTCTGGGTATCTCGACCAAAAATATCCCTAGATCGCAGTTTTTGACAAAAATTTCCCCAGCTCTCGTTATATAATGTACCTATAAAAAAAGTTTATGTAAAAATCTGGGGATTGAGCTAAAAATGAGATCCCTCAATCACTGAAATATCTCTAAATCTAGTGATATATCTCCTAGCAGTGGCATCACTGGGTGGATCAAATAATAAGTATCCATATTATGGCACGGTTAACAAGTTACTTGTGCTGAGAAGCGACAAATTCAATCATTTATTCCTTTCATAAACAAGTCCATCTTCTCCTAAAAATTCATCGTCCAAGATCTTTAAAACCATAAAAGTTAACAACAAACCTCAACCAGCAAAGGAAAAGTCAGAATTATAAGCATGGCTAAGATAAACTTCCGAGGCAAAGTTGTAACTAAGGGTGAGAAGTGAGGGCCTATTCCTCTTCGGCCAGTCCTGGGGTAGGGTTGAGGGTTTATCCCTCCGTTTAGTCGTCCTGGGGGAGAGGCCTATTCGTCGTTTAGCCAGTTCTGGGTGAGAGGAGGGGCCTATTACTCGTTCAACCAGTCCTGGGGGATGGGGGGGGTGAGGGTTCATTCCTCGTTTAGACAGTCCTGGGTGAGGGCTGAGGATTTATTCCTCGTCGAGAAAGTCCTCCCCTGCACTGGCAGGGGCATGTGTCGCAATGAAGTGGCTGAGGTCTGTGTGGAACTGCTTCAGTTCCGCGTCTCTCTGCACATCCCAACAGGACGAACAGAAAACAGAGCTGCTGAGACCGTACATAATGGGCAGCATTTAGAAAGGCTAAAATTAAGCGCAGGAAAATTTCTCTGGGGCAAAACCGCAGAAAAAACGAGTAGCGAAAGTTTCATGTTTTACAGTACTTAACAAAAATCTAAATTTATAGAAATGCGACGAGCACGCATTCGCACCACTCACCCCCGGCCCGATGCCCGCGTGAATGTCAGGGTTGGCAAGGTGACAGAGCCGGGTCACGCCGAGGATCGCGACCCCGGTGCGTGCAGTCAGCTGCTCCTCGTAGAGCCGCACAGCCATGAGAGCGTCGAGCTCCGTGACGTCACTGTCGCGTAGGTTGAGGCGCGCGTGGGCCACGGCAAGCCGCGTACTGGCGCGCAAAGGACAACCGTAGAATAACTGTAACTATATTTCTATTTGAGCTTATTTTGTATCCAAATAAAGCAGCACGGTAAACCTTCATCGCGTGTGAGACACATAAAAGATTAAAAGCAGTAAGGGACCCTCTATGTTCGATATGGCACCAGACATTGAACTAAAAACTGTAAAACATGAAAATTTAGTTGCATGTTATTTGGCGGTTTTTTCTGTCAGAAATTTAGTCCGATCGTCACCGTATTCATTCGTTTTGAAACGATTTTGCTTCTGGCCAAAACCTTTTCGAAACAAATAAATGCGGTGACGACCGGTCCCTACCGAAAGCAAAATTGAACGTTGCCAAAACCTGTGTGAAACGCATGAATGCAGTAATGACCGGTCGCCACCAGATGCATAAAAATTTTGGAAGCTTTGTTGCTGCACTTCATTCAATTGTATAGTGTTGATATATGCGTAAAGTGAATTTAGCAACGAAAATCTCTCGCGTGTGTTGCAAAAATGATGCGCTGTGATGCGACGCTTTCTCCGATTTGAACACTTATTGCGTCAAACTGCACGAAATTGAAATTGGAAACTTAGTATACATTCAAATATCTATCTCAACAACATTTTCATTTTGCATTCAGAAATAAAGTACAATTTTTCACTTCTTTACAATGGAACAAGACGGTATAGTGTAGGGCACGAGAATACGTTCAGGATTGTCCGGCAGATTTTCAACAAGCCCTGACCCAAGCCCAATGACAAACCAATCGCAGAAGGAAAGTTTGTGTCGAAAAGAATTCTGATAGAAACTGAATGCATGCCTGCTTTCCTTTCAAATCCAACAACTATTGCCTATAGTTCAGTCCGAGCAGGAAGTACAGCGACTGAGGCTGATACGCACACAGTCTGCACTCCACTGACAGGCATGGCCTGCGTATCACCCGTGTGCGACCTAGCACGTCTACTGGCTACAAAGTATCCACCAATCAGACGCTTCGCTGCAGGCACCAGCTCAGGGTCAAGGCTGCGCGCGTAGGCTATAAACTGAAACAAGAACACAAAACACGATATTTAACGAAAATGTTAAATTAAAAAATAAATAAAAAAAGCACAAGAAGACAAGAGTCGTAATAAAAAGCAAGTCACGACACTCTATAATGAGTCTAAAGTCAATTTGACTGATCTTGAAAAAGAAATGATCTCTCATAGGAAATGAACTTGATAGAGCTATTGTTATTCATGTGATACATAGTACCCTTAGAATTCTATTAATATTTTTTTGAACTATTAATCTATAAATGTTCATCGTCAGTCTTAAGCAGCGCAACAATATCCACTCCATCTAATGCCACAATTCTACTTCAGATCGACATTTTTCTCTTAATTCCTGCCCTACTTCGATCGCCTTAAAACGGAACACTGGCTCAATCCTATAAAAGGGTTAGGGTTAGACCTAACCCTATAAAAGAAGAAACCAATGCGCTGTTTACACCTTTAAAAACATCAACACAGACCCCAACGTTTACGTGACGAATAGCGGACAGTCTGCGCACCCTCTGTAGATCCTCGTGTGATATAAGGGGTCCGGTACGCCCCCCTACCCCTCCCACGGCATGATGCAGCAGATCCTGCGCGGTCTGGGTCTCTGCGTACGACCCTACGGCCATGTCGGTGTGGTAGACGAGTGAGAACATGCTACGCGCGGAATCAGAGCACCATGCGGTGTATAAAGCTCACAGCAAACACGCTGCATCAAAACTTACAACTTCAAATAGATACATGTTGAAGATTGGCTACATCGCATTGCAATCAAATCCAGATATACTTCCATAGCAAGCTATAAATCAAAACTGTATATTATCTATAAATTCATTACTTACCAGGCAACGTAAGCTAAGCAAGTTCAACTTGCTCAACAAGCGCAGCAAGCTATTGTGACAATAGTACTTCACCAAATGAATCAAGAAATTCTGATAAAAAAATTATTCAACATTCAATGCTAAAACAGTTGGACTGACCAAATGAGGACAAGTTTATGCATTTGTAAACCATTAAATATCATCTAATTCACATAGTGCCCTCTCCTCACTCTGCCAGCAACACGTCGATGTCCTTCCCTGCCGTGCCCTGATTGATCAGGGAGTCGAGCCAATGACCTTCACGTCGCATCCTATTGGTCGATGAGTCGAGATAGGCCCAGATGGTGCAGCGGCAGTGTGGGGGAGCCAGAACCAGACCTGGGGAGGCGTTAGCGCGCGACACCGCCACACCGGCTCTACCCGTCTCCAACACTGCACCAACCGGCAAAACAGTTAAAATTAACGCAACGGTTTGCAAACGTTCGCGTTCAACGATGAAGGTTATGGGACAGGCTAAATATAAATAAATAAATAAATTTACATCTAAAATTATCCTAGATTCAAAATAGTTCTGAGTGAAAAGAATTCACAAGATCATGGCAAGAATTTCTTTTAAAGTTCTATTTATTTTCCAATCTATTCTTTTTGCTTCTAACTTACGCTTAAAAAATAATAACAAATTCATTTTCAAGGTTGTAGTGTAAGGCTATAAATTCTGAACGAATTTTAGATCAACACTGCAGCTATACATCGTAGAACATCATAGAACATAGTAGAACATCATAGAACATCGTAGAACATCGTAGAACAACACAGAACATCATAGAGCATCGTAGAACAACACAGAACATCATAGAGTATCGTAGAACATCGTAGAACATCACAGAACATCGTAGAACATCGTAGAACATAGTAGAACATCATAGAACATCATAGAACATTGTAGAACAACACAGAACATCATAAAGCATCATAGAACATCGTAGAACATTGCAAAGAGACTACATCTCTACCTTGAATCACAATTTCCTTGATGGACTTCTTGGCAAGGCCTATGTCTGGCAGTATGCAGACACCCCCCCGAGCCAGCAGAATCGAACCACCTACACATGCACACAACATAACAGAGTTACTGGTTGACCATCGCTGCAAGATCTAGTGCGATTTCCGTACTGATTCTCGCATATCACAAACAACTAGAGCGGCATGCTCCAACTCTAGTACAGAGATATCACAAACACCAAGAGCGGCAGGCTCTAACTCTCGTACAAAGATATCACAAACAACTAGAGCGGCGGTCTCTAACCCTCGTGGAAGGCCGCGCCACAGTCGCGGTGCCTGTCTGCGCGATGCTTGGCCAGCAGGTGTGCGCCGGTGCAGTGCACGGCACAACGCGGCGCAAACCCTGCACCGTAGCGCAGCAGGCGGTGCAGGATGAGGGTGTCGGGGCCCACAGCCAGAACGTCCAGCCCCCCCGTGCCCCCTCCCACTGGCCCACCGGCCTGAACAGAGTCTCATACAAGTTGTATTGTAGAATACTACACACATTTTGCATTACAACATATGCATGTTGCATTACACAATATTGTACAGAATACAAACATACACCGTGATTTTTTTAAAGTAGGTTTTCCAAATCTCACTTGGCCATGCAACTCTGCAAGAAATGTTGTTTAATTTCCCTGAAATGTCGACAGTTTCTGGTTCAGTTGCCACTATGCACAATACACTGTGGAGTAGGATTAAATTCCCCCTTCATGCACTCCTTAAAAGACGCTGTAAACGCTGCAGTCTATTACCACTTTAACAACAAGAATTTTTCAAACAACATTTTAAAGGACGACGGTGTAGATACGCATATCTTAAGGTTTAAACTTGTGATAATTAGTAATAATGACGAGTATTTCCATTATATAATAATAATGAGCATTTCTATTCTACCCCAGTAGCTGCAGAGAAGCCAGACAAGAGACTGAGCAACAGGCCGAGCTTGAGTCCAATGTACGATCCAGCCGAGGCTATCAGATCTGAGCGCAATCAATGGCGCGCTCACAACACGCTTCTCAACAAAGATAGTCTCAAGCCAAATATTTCAATTACGATTTGAATATATCGCACACAAGTGATAATTGCATGCTCTACATGCAGTTTTTCTGCTCTAATGCCCTGCCATTATCTATTAGACAAACTACGCCTGGTTGTCAGGCAATGCCTAATATATTTCATATCATTTCAGTTTTCCTTGCAAGCAAAACGAACACGCTTGGGAAAAAAGAAAGGTTTGTTATATCGCTGCGATAATATTCATTGACTTCACAGGGTGTCCATTTATCTGCCATTTATTTCGATTTTGATAAGTTGTTCAAAGGCAGCAAGGGCTGACATCAGCAATGAGAACCGACCTCCGAATGCATAGGCGAGGCTCAGGCCAAAGCTGAATGGAGAGGAATCACGGTCTGAAACGCGACAAGCTATACTCAACTACATATAAAGTAAGTATATAGTATATAAATAATATCGCAGCTGAAAAACTGAAACAGTGTATCGTGTAAACAGATCCAACAATACTATATGGTAAAACATCACCAACCTACTTTTATCTTAAATCTTCAAATTTTGTCAAACAATACTCGATTTTGTAACAAATTTCTAACAATTCAGAACATTCAAAAAAGTTGGTTAAATTGCAGCAAAAATGCATCAAAACTAGCATCGTCGCACAAAATTGTAAACAAACTTTCACAGAATTTTTTTTTCAGTTTCAAAAAATTACTACGAGATAAATCAAAGAAAGGAGTGTGACCTCGCAGCAGGGAAGTGATTGCATGTGGAAGCTCTGCCACACAGCGCGCTATCTGCTCCATCAACAAAAATATATTCTAATGCTAAACCTACGGTCTCAAAAAAACTTAATCCTAAATCTGAATACATCTACAGGTATATACATAGATTTGCACCACTTCAGCACTTAAAACAATCTCAACTTGTATTCACATTCAACCTCAAAAGAAACTCATGCTATTAACAAACAGATAATAGGAATTATCCAATATCACACTGCTAGAAGCATTGCAATCCATCATCAATCACTATAGTACAATTTGGTCAAAAATTTATCTACATATTTATAAGATATTATATATTGTCAGTGTAGCGCAAGTTCTAGTATCATTTCATTTGCCAATAAGAATTTGTTGTAGAAGCAATATCTCCCAACTTTATCCAACAGCTCTAGAAGACAGTAACTGTAGCCAACCTGATCGGTTTGTTCATCCACAAATTCAACGCTGTTGGCCTGACAAAGCAAGAACATAAAACTACACTTTATGGCATGGATGTTAAATATCACCAACCATTCTCGCATTAAGTTCTTGCACGCTAAAAAAAACAAGTTTATCACTGTTTGATATTGCATCGCACATTAACTGTTCCACACAGTGCTGCACTAAACAACGAGTCAACTGACAGAACTTACTAAGTAAATTTAATTCATTGAAATCAACGAGTCAAATCACAAAATATTAGTAAGCCACAAATACAAAGTATTTAATTCGTGCTCCTCAAAAGGTCTCAGAAGCCCGAAGCAACGTTATTACAAAAGTCGATTCAGCATCATTCCTCAGTTCCTTCCCAGTTGATCATTATCAACTGACTGAGGATTGAGCACAGATCATCATTAGCGACACGAGTGGTGTGCTGACACACCTCGAGAGCGCAGACGCCCTGCGCCACGTCCAGCACAGGGGTGCCTATGATCGACAGCCTCTGGCCGATCTCCACACCAGTCACCAGCGCGTCTTGCACAACACGCACATCAGCACCTCCGTAGAGCCAACACGCCATTTAGATGACTGACATATCTTCCCTCTGAATAATTTTTTCTTACTCAAATATTTCCCTATTATGTTGCAGAAATCAAGCACAACGCATACTCATTGCAGCGAATAGTGAAACATCGCTAAAAATGATACAGTATTTATCAAATCATCACGCAAAGTTTAATATTTTCTCTACACCAAACATAATAATATTCTATGATATCATACCGGTATTTGAATATAATATGCTCAAACTCATATTTGGCACAAAAAACAAGAAAAAGAACAATAAAGGAGAACATAGTGAGAACGAACCACGCAGGCAGACCGTCATGGTTTGATGTCGCCGTCCGACTGAGTCCCCACCCAGACCAACCTCATCCACCACCTCTACGATACGCCTATCTGTGCAACATAACCACTACACACCTCATCCACCACCTCTATGATACGCCTAATAAACGAACTAATAAAAAGACACAAAATTAAGGCTGACAACAATTTGCTTTATAATATAATTGTTGACAAAAATGCAGAGAGATCAAGAAGCAAGAGCAAGATGAACATACCGGCGAGGAGTCTGGATGCCGTGTCCTCAACAAGCGCGCTGCTACAGAAACTGCAAAGAAAGTTGCGCCTGCCAACAAATAACATTACCAGTTATTCAATGGACAATTATTTGCGTGGTTGAGAATGTAATGTTACAAAGAGACAAGATTTAATTCAAATAAAATGCAAAAGACTGCATAACAAGAGTGGTACAGTAAACAAGTCCTTGATGCTCTTCTTAATTTCCATGTAGTAAAATAAAAATATCATTATAGTTTAAGATAAAAATTAAAATATCATTATAGTTTAATATAAAAATCCCACTGGATGGTCTGGCTCTCCCTGAGAGAGGGGTCATGCAGGCGGATGAAGCGATCGCCCTTTGACCCCGGGCACCCCTCCCCACCGCTGCACACAAACCGCGCACTCTTCCTGCACAGCGCACGCACTGGATTAGTATATATCTGCAGGATCACGTATCATTATAAACTGCTTGCAAGGTTTTGTATGCGGCATACCTGATACTCACGTGTACTTGTGTACGTCAGTCAGTCCAACAACGATGCCGTCGTATCGCATGAAGCGAGGGGCCTCGGCAGCACGAATCAGATCACGCGTCGATCCAAGGCGATAACTGCACATACAACACATTCATTCTGTTCACTGCACTTTTAGCAATACTTACAATATAGAAATTTACATCTAGATCACTGCAATGCATCAATGCGGTGAATGACATCTATTATTTCTAATTCAAATCATAGCACCCTTTGAATACAAGGAACTGAAGACACGTCACTATAGTCTTCCATGCATTCTACTACAAACCAGTCAGTTCATACCTTGGTAGATCAGGAACCGCTTTTAACTGGAGCGCCACCGAGAGCTGCGTGCTATACTCGCATCGGGGCAGCAGTCGGAGTGACCGGATCGCAGCAAATATAACCTGCCATAAAACAAGCGTCAAGTTTAGGATAATCATCTAAATAACATAATTATGTGAACTCTATATAGTCGTAACAGCAGATGGCGCGACATGCTGCGGAAGTCAAAGATTAGACCAAGAATGAAAATAAAACCTGACAGAACATTTTAAAAATAAATATAATAACAATTGTAACAAAAATGCATCACACGTCTAGTAGCGCTATTTAAATAAGAGAAATAAGTGTGAAACAATGTAGGGAGGCTCGACCGATAGTGTCGGAGCTCCCACCTGGTGAAATATCCTCGTTGCCCTGCAAGGCTCGTCCAGGACCAGGTTCCCGAGCTCGGCTGAGTTAACATGTACAGCACTGTTGAGCCATGCAAGTTTATAGATGAACACCACTACAATGATTGATAATTATATCCATCTTATTGATGTAAAATATATAATACCGGGTAACTAGTTACATAAGCTAGCTACTAGCCGTTGGAAATTTCTCATAAAATTAATGCGGCATCCGTAAGTAAGCCTACACTTCATAAAAAATTTGCAAACCAAATATATTTTCGACTGGTATAGTATTAAGAGCGCGCTTCCCCTGTATTTGTCGGCCTACCTCCTACCTGCACGCACGCATTGACTACGCTAATTCAAAATACACGTCAGCTAATTAAAAAATGACAAATTTAGGCTAAGCATATTCTTCGACAATTAAGGATCATCAGCTGCTCACGGCTGATGTCGACTAGGTGGTGGATGTCGATGGGCACGACGAACTCGAGCACCCTGTCCTGTACCCCCCGGTAGAACTCGGCCCTTTGTCGGACCCGCTCGAGGCCCCCGGACCGATCGATGTAGCGCAGACAGGCGTGCAGCACGACGAGCCCTGGGGCGGTGGGTGAAGGGTCCCCCCAGTGCATCACATCGCCCATCATCTCCAAGTTGTCGCTCATAATAAATTGTAAAATTTCTAATTTAGGAAATAAATTCAAATAATAAACAACACGCGGACGAATAAAAACGTTGCACTGGACCAAAACTATTATTTTTTTAAATAAAGAAGTTGCACTGAATCAAGTAATTAATTAGA
>JAQIWG010001718.1:0-23121 GCA_034695025.1 Chamaedrilus cognettii | reverse complement strand
TTGCACTTTTAACGCACCAAAAATATGTCGTGCAAACGGAGATGGAAAAACATCATTTGCTTGAATCGTAGGTGCGGCATCTTGACAATTATTGCGAAGAGCTGGGCTCAAGGACGATTCCAGGATTAATTGTTGGGGTCGTGGGGGGGGGTGGGTTTCGTCCTGCTGTAAACGAGTAGGCTATATTTCTTTTGAGTGCATTGAGACGGGGGGGGAAGGGGGGGGGTGGGGGTAGAGACAGACCTTTTTTGACCACATTGCTGTTTCATTATCAATGCTTCTCGCTTTCTCATTATCAATGCTTCTCGCTTTCTTCAGACCATGGACTAGAAAGGTCTGGAAAGGTCCAGACTAGAAAGGACTACATTGCACTTAGAATCTGACGCATTAGTTGAGAGCACTCACTGCATTTGACCTTTTAATACCGCGCGTTGTTTCATGGGCTCGCCTACTGTTTGTCATCGACAAATGTTTGACCACAAATCATTTATTTCTGCTGGTGAGGGGGGGAATGCATCCCCCAATCCCTCCCCTGGGCATACGCGCCATTGTATGCATGGCTAACTATTTTAAATTTTTAAACAACCGTATTTTTGAAGATGTTATAGACTTAACCTGCGAAATCCATGCCAATTAGCTATTCACCTGAAATGATTTGCTATCTTCTTTCTTCGTGCTTTCATACAAGTAGGCCTATACAATATTACATCATTAATTTAAACATTAATTATGCAAGAATACATCAAAACGCAAGAATGCTTTTCAGCACTTTTTCTTCGCTCTGTCTTTGATGACTTTGTTTCTCTCTCTAGGCGTCGCTCGTCAGATCAGCGGCGGGTCACAAACGACACTTAAGCCTGCAGGTATGGACACGCTCGGGGAAGAATGTCCTTCAAAGTTCGATAGACTACTTAAAAAGAGATTCTATAGTCGTTCCTTTGCTCCCACCTATACCTTTGGCTTAGCTAATGAAAGCACTTTTGCTTAGCGAGAGCTGGGTTCTATAGACGTCCCACGGCGCTTCATTTGCTAAGCTACGCTCCTTAACAAAAATTTAGCTTAGCCGGCTACAAAGTTACGTCTATAGAATCCACCCTACAAACCTGTGTTAAAGATCGCGAACCGATCATGGTCTACTGATACGATCTTATTAGCAAGGCTGTTTAATTTTTATGAAAACGCAATAATGTTATTTATTTTGTAGAGGTTAGAAAGTTAGAAAGGTTATAGATGAGAACTGAAATATTAAATGCAACTGGGCGTCACATGCTATGCAGATAATCTTTGCAGGCTGTCAGAGCGTCCTTGTTGCGCAGACGTCATCACAAAGAGTGTGTCCGCTGGTTTGTGCGTCTCTGTACCGGAAGTGCGACTCTCCGGGGTGACGTCACTCGTGTTTGGGGTGGAAACGTGCTCAGACGCCATTGTCTACTTGGAGGCGGCCGGCTGTCCAGCCACTCCCACTTACAACTATCGAATCGACTTCGGAGCGTCCGGAAATTCTCAAACCACTCAAACCACCCTATCGTATGTTTTACATCAGTGTCCCTGGGTTAACACTATTGTACAAAGACTTCAGAACATGAACTCGGATCATGGATCTCGCATTGCCTGTCACCGGCGTTCGCAGAAATGACTCCTTAAGGCTGCCATCTTGACACTCGATTTTATGTAGCTTATGGCTTGCAGTCGCTGTTGTATGACGGCGTATGGGCAGCGACAGTTCCACACGGAGGCCAAAGTACACCAGGAGTCTCCAGTTTAATATTTGCACTTTGTTAGCATCTCCAGTTTGTGCGGCTATACTTCACGCGGCTTTAGTGCGGTGTTGGCGTCCACAGTTATATGTTTGACGTCTCCGGTTTGAATAGTTGGTGTTTGATGTTCATCGCTCCCCCATCAGCTCGTAAGTTCCGCTTGGAAAGGCAGACACTCCTACTGGAGTGACATGCCTCTACAGACGGTCAAAAATGGTGTCGCAAGGTCGACGTCCAAACTTTTAAAATTCGTGCAGCCGCCCCTGGGCGTAGGTCAGCACTGAAACCTATAATAAACCGAGTTTTAAGATGGCGGATCGATGGATTCATTTGTTTCTGACTAATGCAGGGTCCAGTTCTTATTCCATAGTCTTTGTATCGGCTTGTAGCGAAGTTTATTCGTTCGTTAGACAGAAAGAAAAATAAAACCAAAATACTTTTTTCAAAGAAACGGAACAAAAATAAAATAATTATTATCAGAGTACGCGGGAAAACAGGAATGAAAGTAAAACGAAAGCAATCATCTTTAATAACTACGAATACAACCGAATTCTGAACAGGCACCAGCCACACAGTTCCGCTATAGCCATTGCGATAGTTCTATTTTTAGAATGTGAACACAAATAGAAGTTAAGCGAATAAACAAATCGTTTTTGAACTTTGGTTAGGTTAGCTTTATTTGAAATTTGAGATACATTTAAGCAAAATTTCTTTAAAAAAATAGAGCTGTGTGCGAGTTGCTGCAAGGGCCATAGCGGAGCTGGACAGTGGGTTGCATGGTACGCTTATGTACAGGAGATCAGACACAAGTTTGGCCCTTGTGCTCGACACAACAGCTGTCCTTGACTGCAACACCACGCGGTCATTCTGGTTGTCATGGAATCAAGGCCAGATAGTGGTCGGATCGGGCAGCGTGACGGGACAGAACATCCTATTGGTCTACCATGACGTCATCAGCCTGCCAATCAGCAACTTCTCTATCGGGTCCCAGCAGTATGCTGCGACGTGGTCGTTTTCGACGTCCAGTCCGCCATTGTGGACTTTGTCGCAAGGTAATTGCACAGACAATCTTGCTCTAACGCGACAGTAGGTGCTTCATTGTAGGCTAATTGATCCCTAACTGAATACTTGCATGGTATAAATATTAGAACATTACGATACCAATATAGTTTTTATTAATTCATGCTTGATCGAAAAAGTGATTCCAGGTAAATTGATTTATGTAACAATTTATGAGCTTTGACAAATCGAAAAAGTTTAAAAACAAATTGTCGCCTTGTGTAACTTTTAAATTAGTAAAGAGCCTTGATTTGTACAAATCTGAAAGGGGATCGTTTCTAAATGATGATTCACACAAAAGGCGACTGTTTTATATATCTTTTTTTGATAAGATTTTGTTAAATACTTGAGCAGCCTATGTTTGAAATTATACTACGGCTAGACACATTCTTAAGTCTAACCCTACTGCCGTAAGAGTGTAGTATAGCTAAACATCGACCACAGGCTTGAGTACAGGATTATCCAACAAAAAGAAGTGCTATTGTTATTCTGTATATTGTTATGAGCTCGTTTTTATTTTGGCGAAATAGGCATACATAAATTTCTATTTATCTATCAGGCTTATTCTTGCCCTGATATTATTGCAGTATTGTCTGCAAAGTTTATTTCTAGTTCTGATTGCAGTCGCTGTGGAGAATGCCACTCATAACACCTGCACGTCGGGTGAGTAGTATCAAGCTGTGTTTGTGTCGCAACTCGCTCAATACTTTGACTGCATAGGGTTCTCTTTTAACCACGCATATCTTGCATGCAATTTTGAATGCTATCTAGCATGCAACCGTGTTAAGGCGGACGGCCGACCGTTGTCATGACAATGATTCCTTAACTGGGCTTCATGCACGGCTTCGTGAAACCCAGTTAAGGACATTTTACGCCGTAATTTTCCTAACACGGTTAATGTAAAATTGCACTCAAAATATACATCGTGGAAAGGCGGTCTTAGGCGTCGCCATTATTGCCAAGTTCGTTTATTCGGCATCGGATAAGCCCTTTGCCTAATAAGAAATAAATGACAATAGGCTAGGATGAGAATATGACATCGTGTGGCAGGTCGGGTGCTTCGTCGATGATCTCCACGGATTCACTGATACACGATACAATGTAACGGGGAGAGTCTTGCGCGTGTGTCGGTGTCAGCCAATCAATGTTTAGGAAGCTATCCTTTGTTCCCGCGATATTGTCTCAACCTGCGCTTTTGTAATGAACTGAATTAGGCTTAACTACTCTCATATGGTCGACAACGAAAAACTCTTTTAATGAAGAGTTCATTGTTTGAATCCGTGCGTGTACACGAAGTATTTGAGAAAGTATGAATCACGGGCAGTGATACCATTGAGCCAAAAAGGAATATCCCTAGATTCTGGGTATCTCGTCAAAAAATATCCCCAGATTGCATTTTTTGAAAAAAATATTTTGAGCTGCCAATTATAAAATGCACCATTTTATAAAAACTATCCCAAGATATATGGGGATTGCGTTGAAAGTCAAATCCCTAAATCGCTAATATATCCCTAAATCTAGTGATATATCCTTAGCAGTAGGATCACTGTTTACAGGTACAACGACTATTTTCATATTTGTAATTTCAAATTCGACTTCAAATTGTAGTTTGCTACCATGCGTCATATCTTCAACCAAACAAATCAACTCTTAGATCGAGTTTTTTCATTAAGTATTAAAATTTAATCCGAGTTCATGACGTTATCTCACCCAATGAGCGCGTTTAAAGCTTCGTCAATGATTAATATAGTTATTTGGTTATGAAGATATATATCGTGAATTTAAATTTTAACACTTGATGGAAAACCCCAGCCTAAACTTTAATATATTCCGGTAAGTGCAGACGCGTACGTCAAGCTGGGCAGCAACAACACGCTGTACGTGGACGTGGGAGTGGATCTTACTTCCTTTAGTTCCTTCGTCGTGCGTCTCATGGGCAACATGACATCCAGCATGTGCCTCACCTCCACACCCAATGACGGCGCAGCGGCCTGTCCTGGATACGACATCAGGATTCGCAATCAGACGCTTTTCTCTTACAGCTCATACAATTTATTTCTTCTGTAAGTACTACTTCTTTCTTGTTATTTGTTTGAAATAACTGAATTACATTCTTTGTTTTGGATTATTTCTATGTGTACATTATCTTTGGATGCGATATCAGTTACAATGGTGTGAAGTATCACAACCACAATATCAAAACATCCATTCATATCATCTTTCAAAATCATAATTTTGCAAGAAAAATTTTGGATCTTTGGCGTCAGGAAGGGCGTCTGGCCGTAAGATCCATCTCCTGCAGTCCTCACCAGGACGCAAACATGTGTGAAAACACGGACATTAACACAATAAACGAAACCAAAAAAACCAAAGAAGGAGATTTGTTTAAATAATATTTTGGTTAATCATAATGACAAAATCAAACATTCTTGTATCCTCAAGCGTTCTGTGTCCTTTTAAGCCCTCTGTGAACTTTAACAATAATTCGTCAGGCATACAGTGGATGAAGCCATTTCTGTACTTTTGCCGGACGAGACTTAGCGTGAAACCTGCACTGTGCAGAATTAATGGGAACACTGCAGGCGACTACTGCGCCGTGTTGCCTGACGTGCTGACGTCATCGCACTACTCGTGGTACTGGGTAGCGTGGGGAGGGGGCGCCTTCACCGCGGGGCTCGGGAACGACTCAAGCGACCCCAAATCGACCTACGTCTACTATCCGCTGATCGCAAACTACGCTCCTTTCAAGTATCTCTCGTTCAACAGCGTTAAAGTTGGCTCGTTGGCAAGTTGGATTGTACCATGCGTCTACCTAACGCCAGGTATTCATTTCAGTATTTAAATGAGGGTGCATAATGCAGGTGTATGTTACTAAATATGAGCTGGAGTTTTGAGTCTGTATCCCAGCGATGACACGTCAATTTTAAGAAGTTCTAGAGCCGTTACCTACGATTGAAAAACGTGAATGAAATGCTTCAAATTCAACATTGCCTCTAAATTATTATTGCATCAATTAACTTCTAGTGTGCGCATAATTATTTTTATCCTGGTACTACTGGTAGCAGAACGCTAGATTGCCAACCTTTCTAAAAATTTCCTAAGCATAAGCAAACCATAGCTTGCCGCTTGCATGCATAGATACAGGCCTCAGAGTTCCTTGTAATTAAGTTAATACCTCACTAGTTTTGCTGCATGATGGTGAAGAAAAATTATGGAAAAGGCTTCTTCAAATAGCGCCATCTTGCCAATGCATTTTAACAAAAATGTCCGACTAGGGGTTGCAAAGCCGCAAAGCCGCAGAGTCGCAAAATGCATTTTAACTAAGATATCCAACTAGGGGTTAAGACTGCGTAAAGGGTGATTGCATGTAGATGATGTTGTATCTTTTGTAGCTTCTACAACAGTGCTGGCAAGTACAACGCTATCATCTGGTAAATTAACGTCTCAAACTGAAAGCACGCCTAAGCAATCAACGGCGGGATTAGCTGTGCCCTCAACAACCACTGCACACGCCACCTCCCAATCAGCGTCGGTATCTACCACAGCACAAAAATACGCTACCGCATCTCAATCAACACCAACATTAACCACAACATCAATGACCACTGCACACACAACTTCCCAATCAACGCCAGCATTAATCACAGAGCAAGGAACCACTACACACACCACGCCACCATCAACTCGTTCCATATCCACTCTACAAACAACTGTGCCATTAACAGCGCCACAAACAGCCCCGTCATTACATGTAACTGCGTCTCCATCAAACACCACGTTAACCGGACCCCAAGCAACAGGTGGGCCTACTTTACTCACACCCCTGTCAGCTGGAGGGCTAGATGGGTCCGGCACAACTATCAATAAAGCCCTTGCACAGGACACAACACTATCGCCAACTGCTGACGCTTCAGCGGTCTTTGTGACGTCACACCTCACAGCCGTGTGGATGACGTCACAAGGAGCTAAAATATTCACAGAAACCACATCTGCAGTGCCCTCAACGCTGCAGGCTGGATATGCAGGAACGGATGGATCAACGGCTTATAAGGACGGCACAGAAAATACTTCTGAGATGTCTGGTGATAAAGTATCATCATTTATATATCAAGGAAATGTATCAACAATTTTATCTGAAGAAGAGACGTCATCATTGAAGCCTGGATCATTGATGACGTCATCCCAGTCAACTTCTTCTCAGTCAGTATGGACGTCAGAATCATCTGCGTGGTCACAAAGTGAATTACTGAAAACACTTGGTACAATCTTTTGGTTCAATTTGTATATCCAACAAAATATCAAGATTGTTATATCGGCCTGAAGTTTGGAGGCGCATTTCTTTAAAACCGTTGCTTGGCTTGTATCAACATGTTTGATTTAAGAAATGAAATTGCATTGTCAATCCTTTTGTTTGATTTAATAAAGTTCAACGATTTCAAGCATTATACTAGATTAAAATGAATTTCAATTTCATAGTTTCCAGCCATTACATTGCATCGCTCAGGCCATGTTGGTCGGTCGCTGTTGTCTGCCAGTTTTATTATGAATGTGAAGTGGGTGTCATTCATTGCACGCTATGTATTACAGAGATTTATTGACTACTGTGTAGCCTAGTACTACTATTTTGTGGCCTAGGCCCGTTACCTGGTGTAAATAAAGCTGAATTTCAAATCTTTGTTTTGTTAGGCTATGGAAACTGCTCGAATCCCGAGAAGGCGCAGAACGCAGTCTATTCTCTCGTCACGGATCAGAACGGCATGTTCGCAGTCTACTCGTGCCTAGAGGGATTTCGATTCCCGGACCAGGCCCGAGTCCGGTCTCTGGTGTGTCTGTTTGGCAGCTGGTCTGCTACCATGTCCGACTGCGTGCGTGAGTGGTGCTCGGTTGATTTGTCAGAGTGTTTTGGTGGGGGGGGGAGGGGTAAATTTTTCTATTTTCTTTATGATCATATAGATCATACAAACATAGATGTTTTCTTTTTCATCATGACGTCATGGTTAAAGCCTTTGGACTTCATCCTTGAAAACATTCCTCTTTGAACGCCTTGCGATGGATAGCCTACACTTTTGACTTAAACACCAGTCAAATTTTGTAAAATTTCTGGTCAAATCATTATCACATTTTTTTCAATTTTTTTACAGAATTTTCTAATGATATCTGCTGTAAAATTCCGTAAATATGATGTTACTTTTGCTGCAGCGATTACGTGCGCAGTCAATGCGAGTGTCAACAGCGTCGACCCCGCGGGCCGCGTGCTGCATGACTCGCAGTTTGACACCAACGCGTGTGACGTCACGTGTAGTGCGCCGTGTGACGCCACGCTGCGCTACGCTGACGGCCTGACGCGCCAGACGCTCAAATGCACCGCGCAGGCGTCAGGGGGCGTTATACATGCGCCTCCTTCAACGTGCCAGGGTGAGCTTGCTGATAGCAAGTGCTAAAAGCAGCCATTGCCTCTTTGTGGAGAATTCGTTTTTCACCTTAGCATAGTTGCGCTGTTGTTTTAAAACGTATGTTTCACATTTTTTTGCTCGATCGCAATTTCAATAAAAATCATGGAGTCTTTCTAAAACATGAAAAATAACAAACAACTGCATTTATCTTCTGCTGTGTCTAAGCCAATCTTCTGCTGCACTGTCGACAGCCAATCGGTGTTTCCCTGCACCGATGGTGGTCAACGCCTCGGCTGCGCTGGACGCTGATAGACGCATGCTGCGGCTGACCTGTGTGAGCGGTCATTGGTTCCCTGACGGAGTGAACAGCAGGACTGTGACCTGTAACAGCGACGGGACCTGGGTCACGCTCGCCCCCTGCACAGGTGACATTTAGTCAAGCATATATATTATTAATATAATGCGGTGTAATTACTTTTTTCAAGTTTTTTATTGATATTTACCTTTTACAAAGGGTTATACATGTATCCCATATGCCAATACAAGTTATATGTTTTAGTTCAAAAATTCTTTTTCGTTTTAGTTTATGTTTACGTCTATATCTATCGCTTTAGTATTCGTTCAATATTCATTTGGGCTATCATATTCGTTATCATTATTGTTAGCGATTAGCCCTCGTTCTGATTAGCCTTCCTCGATGAGCCTTTTGTTACCTTTAATGCAAATACACCTTTACTCGATATTTCAGAATGTCACTTTAGCGATATTTTACATTTAGAATATTATTTCATCCGTTCAGTTTTAGTTTGGATCTATCATTTTAGTTTCAATTCAGTTTTTGTTTGAGCAATCATTGACGTTATCGTTTTGCCCAGCGATTAAGTATTATGGTAAAATATAAATTAATGGTAAAATTGTTAACCACAACATGACGGGAGTGATCAGTTACAATAAGCGTCGGTATCTTCTATCCCTCTGTGCCATACACGCAGTTCTGCATATTTTTACTTAATATTTAAGTGGAACGAGGCTTTCAAGTCAATGACATATACATCTATGAAATCTTATTATTTTTGCAGAGGTGCACTGTTTGCCCCCCGGCCCTGCGGCGGGGGCGCAGGTCGCGGGGCTGGGTGCGGCTCGGAACGGCCTCTTTGAGTGGGGCGCCCTGCTCGACTACTTCTGCCCCCCCGTGGGAAGTGGGGGCTCTCAGAGGTTCGAGGACGGGACGACGGTGAAGCAGATTATGTGCATGGACAGCGGGAACTGGAACGATACGACGCCATCTTGCGCTGGTAGTGATTTCAGCTGATCTTGTTACCTGATCTTTGTGCTGCTCTATAGATGGCGATAAAAGAGGTTCTTTGCGTCGCGTTTAAGGTTACTTATCTGGCTTGGAAAATTGTACACTAAATTAGGCAAAACACTAAATATTATTGGACGCGTTTGATCCAAAATAGTTTTTTTATCGTAAATTAAATTAGGCAGAACAGTAAATATTATGACCGGTACGTTAATTACTGTATTCGCAACTTTGGCAGGAGCACAAAATGCAACAGTCAAACAAGTGAAAATCACAATAAGCAGAACTACAGCCAAGCTCAAAATATAGAACGTTGAAGATATATTATAAAAATTGTTTTTTATCGCAATGTCAGACGACCGCTGCCCGCCAGTGCCCAACATCCCGCACGCCACACCCAACACAAGTTCTGCTCTCGGCGGCACCCTCGTCTCCTACACGTGTGACGTCGGCTATAAGTTCTCCACCAATCAGAGCGCTTCGTTTGACAGCGCTCTTGCGGTGGCAGCGTGTGACGGCAGCGCATGGACTCTCACCGCAGCCAGCTGCAAAGGTTTGATCTCTTTCAAATCAATTATCACTGTGTCCTGTCTGCGCTCTTCACACGTGTTAGACCTGCTCAATGGGACATTGTGCAATGCTAAGATCACACTCCTGCACCTATGATTCCAGCGAAGGATGTTATTTCCATCTCCGTGTGCATAACATATTTTTTGTGCGTTACAAGTGCAGCACATACATACATACAATATATCTTCTCTTTCTTGACTGTGAAATAGAATTTATAAATTGAACCATTTGACTAATTCTTGGTTATTGCATAGTTATTGTGCCAAGCCATCAAATTCGTGTTTCAAATGGAAGCGGGCGTGTATTTAAGTTTTTAATGCTTCTGCTACTATCATGTTTGTGGACTACTGTGTTGACTTTTGAGCCCATTTTTGTTCCATCGAGTTAAATTAGAATTGTTTGTATTTGTATTTATATTGCTACCAGTGGTGACGTGCCCCTTGGTGACCATACCGCATGCTACAGTCACGGCCTTGGGTCCAGTGCTCTACGATGTCGCTGAGTACATCGCTGTCGTCAACGTTACGTGTGACGCCGGGTACATGATCCCATCCTCGCTCTCCGAACTGGGCGGCGTGACGTCATCAACGACCATCAACTGCACCGGAAATGGAAACTGGTCACAAACCGTTTATTGCCAGCGTGAGTTGACTATAGTCTGTTTCATTGTTTTATTCGCCAGGATCTGGATTTGCGCTGTAACTTAACGATTTTAAATAACTTGATTTTAAGAAACCGAGCTTCAACAAAGATTACCTTACGTATTTCAATGCTTGCGTTCTGTTTATAGCTCAAATAATTTTCAATGTGGTAGGCCTACTGTGTGTAGCCTCATATAGAGGTTGCACTTGTTATAGTTGAAAATAAAACAGCTACATAATAATGGGCAGTCATCAAAAACGCAAAAATTAAGTGCAGCTAAATTTCTTAGACGCAAAATCGCGAAAATAACATACAGCAAAATGTCATGCTGTACCGGTACATTGGCAACGGTTGATAGTGTCTGCTGCAGCGGTGGACTGCGGCGCCTACCCTGCCCTGAGGCTCGCCTCAGTGGCCCAGTGGACCGGAGGCACGACCCTCGGGAACAGGCTCACCTACCTCTGTCCCTCAGGACTCTGCTTCTCCACGCAGGTCTTCTCCGCCATGCTGCGCTGTGATTGGACGGGGGCCTGGAGCCCTTCGCTGACCACCGACTGTCGGCGTATGTTGCTTGGTTTTTATTAGGATTTTTTTTATGAACAACCTTTTTTATTACTACTGTAGCCTAATAGTTTTCATTTGAAAGCTCATTTAAATAATGATGAATAAAATACTGTACCAGTCGTTAATAGACATTTTGAAACGGTTTTGCGATCAGCAATATGATTAAAATGATCCTTTATAATGATTTCATATTAATACCCTTTTGTATTTTAATGCTATCATTCGAATAAGGTCCAATCACAGGGCAGCATCATTTATTCGACTAGAATTTTGTAAATGATGATTTTGATGTCATCTATAGGGAGAAAACTAGTAACACGTTTAATTACGATTTTGTTATCATCTTTCAGCCAGACAAGGTTGATAAAACTGAACATTTTATGTTAGATAGCCTCCATGATAGCCTCCATGCTAACATGGTAAGTTTGTGTGTTACTCTGCTACAGCCGTTCGCTGTCCCCCCCTGCTGAGTCAGACAGTCAACACGAGTTCTCTAGAGGGCGGCACCGTCGTCAACGTCACGTGTCCAGCCGGCTCTGCCTTTAGCTCCGCCTCTAGCCCCTCCCCTGGCCCTGGCCCCGCCCCCTCCAGCCTCGAGTCGGTGTGCGGCCTGCAGGGATGCTGGGAACCTCCCGTACCCGACTGCGTCGGTGTGTCTAACAGCGTCTTGTTAATAATATTTCGATAGAAATTATATAAAACTTGAAATTTTGGCTGCATGTTATTTTGGCAGTTTTGCTTTTAGAAATTTAGCTGCCGTTAATTTTCGCGTTTTTGAGGACTGCCCATTGTAAAGTGCTTCGGCAGAGTTTTTTTCGTGTATAAATTTTTCATGAGTTTTGCCGATTCGCGAAATTTTTCAAAACTATATGCACACGAAAATGTCATGTTTTATGTATTCTACAGACTCCAGTAAAATTATGTTTATAATGCATGCTCTCTCTACTTTTATGGTGATCAGTTTCTGCTATAGAACTATTTTCGTTCTCTAGCCCTATCGCTTAAAAACTGAGAGTTCAATCACATGTTGCATTCAATCGAATATCATTATAGCCACTGCCAACACTGTTGACTGCGGCTGCCCTATTATATGTTTGCACTCTGATCTTTTGAAAAAAATAAAACTAAAACTCTTTGGCCGCATTGAACGCCGCCCCCCGTGTCTGTCCACAGCCGTGCGGCGAGGGCCGGTGACCGGGCCCCCGCCCGTTGAGGCGCCCCACGCGGAGGTGATGGCCCTCGCCCCCGCCTTCCTCCTGCTTGCCGCGTTCGTCTGCATGGTTGCCATGGATATGCCGACCTTTGTCCGTACACTGCTCAATTTGCGCGCGTCACTGCGGCAAAGATTCTGTCGCTAGTCTGACTTATGAGCTGTTATTAGTCTCACAGAGAGTGGACTATAGGCTAGTGGACTGGGAGGACTCCTCTCACTAGCCTACTATGCTAGCTGATTGAGGGGGGACTTCTGTCGCTAGTCAATCTGACTAGGCTCCAAGAAAATCAGGTCGCTCGTCGTAAGATCTGTTATGTGCAAGCAAATACAAATAAATGTCAAAATACACTCATTTTGGTATTAGTATGTGTGCTTAGCGGAGTCGGGTGATATTCGTCAGGCGTCGCTTTGTTGCATATCATTACCATATTCACAATACACTAAAGTTGACAAAATGTACCAACACAAATACACAATAAATGCCAAAATACACTCATCGTGGTATTATATGCATGTTTAACGGAGTCGATCGGAGGATGTTCGCCAGGCGTTGCTTTGCACAATAAAGTTTAATGTCCAAAAACACTCATTATGGTATTAGCACACCGGTGGTATTCCCTATCTCTCCCATCGTATCGTTTTTTCTTAAATTTTCAGGTGTTAAATCAGCGCACTGCTCTAGCTGGTGTGCCAATAACGCGATTTCATTGATCCCTGACTCCCTGTAGGGCTTTCTCCAGCTGTGGACCGGGAACACACAAAATGGCGACGATGTGGATGGATCAAACACCGGTCGAGTCTAGAGGATGCTGGTGCCAAAACAATGCGTAATATACATGTATAGAACAAGCCATTGCCCATATAATGCTGAAAATAGACCGAAGCGAGGGATTAGGACCCCGATAGGGTTTCAAAGTTAGAGCTAGCGCTAGGTTTGTGGTCAGGGATTTTAGGCAAGCAAAAGCATGGCCGGCAACAGCACGGGCACCAGCACAACTAGGCTTGACCCCGCTTTAATTGAAACACAAGCGGTTATATATCCACTCGAGCACCGCGAACCCGAGCCGTTGCCATAGCCAGGGCCGGCGGAAGGGCACGCGCCCCCCCGGCCGGAGGGGCAGAGTTTTGAGAGTCTTATTGACGACAATTTTGCATTTATTTTGTCATTTTTGAAGACAGCAGCTTTGAATGTAACGGTTGGCCTTGCGCGCCGTCACGTGTCCATGCATCGCAGAGCAGTGCGCAATTTTAATTAAATAAAAAATCAATACGCAAAACAGGTCGAGTATCACTTGTCACTTCTGTTACTTCTGTATTCTGTGGTATTAGTATGAGTGCTTAGCGGAGTCGGGCGATGTTCGCCAGGCGTCGCTTTGTATGCTATCATTGCCATATTCAAAATTGGCAGAGGCCTATAAATGCACAAACACAATATCCAATAAAATATGAAAAATAAACTTGTTATGTTATGTGTGCTTAGCGGAGTCGGAGGATGTGCGCCAGGCGTCGCTTTGTGCGCAAACAATACCTGCATGTAGAAGTCTATACAGCCAATATATACAGCGTACACGGCGTACACACAGTACATGGTACCATTGGGTGTTACCGAAATATGTAAAACGAAGTATCTGACCTTTCAAGGCCATGAATCTATCTAGGCCAAGGCTGTGCCCGCGGGCACAAGTTCACCAAAGATAAGTAAAAAACCAAAGATACGTGATGCTGAATAATTAGGCCTATAATTAACTTACAAGAAATGTTATCAAAGTCGTGAAATATTATTTTTCGAAGCATTATTAATTATTTTAATATGACGTAACAAAATCACGCAACAGATATAGATGATAATTAACCGGTTTCAAATAATAATCTGTTAATTTTGAATTTGATTTGAAAAAATCGCTTTGCATTCTGGGTTGTTCCGGCGTATTGCATTACGGGATGAGCTGCGCGTTGTGCATGCTGGGATGCCGTCAGGGTCACGACCTCCATTCATCCAATCACAATATTTGTTTACATTTGTAACATCGGCCTCATTGGTCTTATCGCAACTATATTTAATATGAGTTATCCATTTATTCAAGTCAATGCATGGTACTAGGCCCATTTTGTACATCCGGTTGCGCAATACAAATTCAATAATTTGAATATTTTTATCCTACAAAACACTTGAAGAATACTCGGACTTGCCAGAGGCCAACTCAGCCTATCATCCTTCCGGGGTCGGTGAATGGGTAGTTGGGACTTTCAACGAAACAATCCGGAGTATTCAACAACGATATTACCGCACGAATCTACAATACTGACCGGTTGCTGATCACCTAGTTGCGAGGGCCACCTAAAGAAACCTTAAAAAAATTTGAAGATTAGGCTAATAAATTAGAATAACACAAAATGTACTAGATCCATTTGACATCTCTTTTGTAGTTTCGGCGTGTCAGGGTTGCAGGCTCTTGATATAAAAAGTTAAAGGTTGATAAATTTGGCAATGAAGGCCGCGTGTGTTTCCCCTGATCATGTCTGTGAGGCGGTGAACTTCATTCGGCGCCGGCTGTGTGGGAATGACGTGCCCCCTCGTATACATGGCTATGAAGAGGAGAAAAGGTAGAATTTGTGTATGCCTTCCAGATTCAGAAATGAAAACTTACCAAATATTATTGACTGTTGAGTGAATTTTGATGTAAATTTAAATATTGGTAAAGTTAACTTTAATGTCACCATTCGTGTATACGTTGGTACCATAGTTCTAAGCAGTGTACAGTATAAGGGTAACGGTACCGGTATCCCATGCGGCTTGACCTGATGCTAACGTGGATGATCTAGTTCGCGCGCTGTTGCTAACGGCAAGGAGTTAAATTTAAGTTTTTTACACCTCTCGGATCAAACGGTGTAGAAGAATCTATATGCTCTTTAAAGCTACCACTGCAGCTGTCCTCGGCAGCTGAAGTAGCAGTCTTGTGGTTTTATGTCGATTTCATAATCCTTGCATTATTATTGCCGTTACGTGCGCGTAAAATATCGTATGATATCTTTTGATTTTGACTTAGATGATCACTTTGTTTAAGATTTAACCTCCAGGATTAAGATGCATCTAGCAACTTTGAATATTCACCCTGGTTAGAATCGGTTTGTTTTGTTACTTAGGCAGCTATACAACGTCATATCACGGACTGTCAGTATCGGAGAGAGCAACTCGGTGCTTTTGATTGGTCCAAGGGGCAGCGGCAAAACGATGGTACGTCGAGAAGTTATGTCTCAGCCGTGCGCTTGCTACCCTGTTAGGGCTCAGAACATTTAATATGTTTATTTGCAGGCTTTTTGATCAAGAACGTTTTAAAAGAGTTACACCTGGATCTATCATGACACTTCAACTTCATTGGGGTTTTATTTTTGTTGGGATTTTGTTGAATCTTTAAAGGAGTATGTTTTGAAGTGTACTAGGACCAACCTGTGGACTGACTTAGATGTGTGTGTGTGTGCAGCTGCTGCGATCAGTCCTGGAGGAACTCAAGCAGTCGACAGATGTCAACAACTGTCTCATCCAAGTCTATCTCAATGGTACGAGTTCTTCTTTCCTTTAGGTTGTCGGAAGCTTGCAGTTATGTTCAATCATTCCTTGTGTTGCATGTGCACTCGTGCCATGGCCATTGCACAGTTTGGTTAATTGCTTCCGTTTTCATTTGATTTAAGTGCTTTTTTAGTTAACTAAAAAGAAAAGTAAGCAATTGACTGGTTTTAAATAAGCTAATTATTTATATAGAGGAATGTCAAGTGAGTCTCAAGAATTGTTTTATGGCTGTCCATTCTATCGACATGAAGGTGATTGATTCAAAGTGACAGCTGTTGCCAACTGACGTACAAAGAACGGTTGCTCAGAGCTGCGATAGCAGCAGCTTGTCACTATTCACTTTTTTGACGAAAGTGAATAGTTGGCTAGATTCTATTGCTATCGAGCAAGTGATTTACTAGTTTTTGCAGCTGTCATATGCTCATTGGCTGGATCGTGTTGCACAGGCTTGCTGCAGACGGACGACAGAATATCGCTGAGGGCCATCACTCGACAGTTGAACTTGGACAATGTCGTCGGAGATCGAATCTTTGTGAGCGGCTTGTCACTCAGCCCTATTGTTGATTTTTTTCACGTGGTTGAGTTTTATATTTATTTTAGAATTATTATTTGTTTCAATGGGTCGGCATTCTGTTAAACTGTCAGTTTGTTGAAGGTTCAGTCTTTTTATTATTTTATAAATAGTATAAATGTTTCTAACATTAATCTAGAGCTTTACTATTCATTTCTTTGTTGTCATGGCAATCTGATGCTGAATTTTTGGCTTTCTTGCCCGTGTTTTCCTGGCATGTAGATTGTATCATTGTTTACAGGGTTCGTTTGCAGAGAATCTTCAGTTTCTGCTGGAAGCTCTCAAACGTGGTCGGTGGTGTTGTCTTTTTCTTCTTTTCTTTTTTTCACAGTTTTTGGATATGCCTTTCATTTTATGTTAACAGATTGACGAAGTTTCACTTAATAAGAGTAGTCGTTCATGTGCTCGTTCACACGCTTATTCAGTTGGTCACTTGGTCATTCACTGCTCATTTACTCATTCATTTGCTTATTCAATCCTCTTTCACTTGTTCATTCACTTGTTCATTCATTTCTCATTCACTTCATTTACTCGCTCATGCGCTCATTCACTCGCTCATCCACTCATTCACTTGCTCACTCATTGCTTCTGGACTCATTCAGTTCATCTATGCACTCATTCACACGCTCACGCACTCCTTCATTCACTAATTCACTCACGCGTTCACTTCTTGACTGTGTGCAGGGGACAGAGGGAGCAAGTCGATCCTGTTTGTGCTCGATGAGTTTGACTTGTTTGCTCATCACAAGAACCAGACCCTCCTCTACAATCTCTTCGACGTCGCTCAGTCCGCGCAGGCACCCATCTGTGTCCTAGGGCTCACTGCCAGAATGGTTCACTACCCCTCTGTCATACTTATGATACTTAATTACCCTCGGGCTCACCGCCAGAATGGTACACTACCCCTCTATCATACTGCACTCTAGCATTGATATGTCATGAGTACAAATAATGCACTCATGATCATTCTGGAGTTTGTATATATTTTGTGCGTTTTTACGGCCGGATGCCCTTCCTGACGCCAACAAACAAATAATTATCTGGCAATGAAGGATGAACGATGATCGTGATTGACGCATCCGGACTGTCATTATCTCTGTATCCACAATGTGTCAGCGGACCCTGATGTGTTGTCCATCCATGCATCCAGGACGTGACAGAGCTGCTGGAGAAGCGCGTCAAGTCGCGATTCTCCCATCGTCAGATCCAGCTCTTCCCCGCGCTCCCCTTCCCCTCCTACGTACAACTGTTTCGCGACTACCTCTCCCTCCCCCCGGCGCTCGTAGACGATCGCTACATGCTTGACTGGAACACACGTGTTCAGGTAAGCACCGTTTTGTTCACCGTCTCTTATCTTGACTTTGTGCTTCGCCTTATCTGTTTCAAAACACATTTGAATTACGTTTTGAGACCAAGCATCAAATTCATCACTTCTACAATTTAGTTAACTTCTCAATTTATGATTTTTCAGTAGTACTTCTATCCTCCTGCTCCTCAACGCGTAGATTGCGGGGTCAGTCACGTAGACTGTGGGGTCCGTCGCGTAGACTGCGGGGTCCATCGCGTAGAGTGCGGGGTCCGTCGCGTAGACTGCAGGGTACATCGCGTTGATTGCGGGGTCTGTCACGTAGACTGCGGAGTCCATCACGTAGACTGCGGGCCGATCATGTCGTCTTGTTATAGCGTCGTCCAAGGCTCATTGAAAATTTCTTTTCTTTTTCTAAAATCGTACTGCTGTGTCAGTTTATTCAGTTTTAAGACATTTATTCAATCAATCGAATAGCCACAGATTGGGTGGAGACTGGAGAGGTTGTCAGTCATGGTAGAATATGAGCTAGACGGTTGTATGAAACTAGTTGTCGATGGCCCGTGTGCAGGAGATCAGTGAGGAGCCGGTCGTCGTCGATGCGCTGAGGAATCAGTACAACCTGGACGCCAACATTCAGTCTCTGCGCAACTTCATGGTAGGTGCGCTCAAGGGATGTGTGAGATGGTCTGATAAAGTTGTGCTCTGTTTGCTGTGCAGTGGAATATACAAATGAATACTAACAGCCAATGCCCGGTGCTGTGTGTCTGTGTAGTATGTATCTGTGTACGTGTGCATGTGTCTGATCAGTTGCCGCCGCTGTGTCAAGTGGAGAGTGGGCGACCACTGCTTGAGGCGGCAGACTTTGTTGGGTCATACAAGCTGTTCCACGCTACTGACTCTAAGGCGGCCGTCATGCAAGGTGACTACTCTCAGCTGTACGCAGGGATTGACATTATGGGTCCCCCTAAAATATTGGCCAAAAGATTTTGTTCTTTCCCAAGCCTGACATTTGTGGACAAATCGATTCTGTCGGCTGTCCTTTCTGGTGCGTTGCAATATTTTGGATATTCTTGTTGCTCCATTCAACACCACACAACCTGTAATTGAACTTCTATGGACATAGGATGAACAGAACATTCGCCAGAGGCTTTTGCCAAATGGAACAAAATTCGCCGACTGCCAAAGCATTATCTTTTGCCGATTTTTGCTCTGGCCAGATCAAGCCATGGCTGTAGGACAGCCGTGATACAAAGTGTGCTAACAGACTGTGTACATCTGACTATTCTGCAGGTCTGTCGGTGCTCGAGCTCTGCCTCATAGTGGCAATGAAACACCTCACAGAGATCTATCACAATGAACCCTTTAACTTCGAGATGGTCTTTCGCGGTAATTATGAGGCTCTGAGGATTTATTTAAGGCATATTTAAGGATTCCTTGCTTAATTATAAGTACGAGCAGTTACGCATTTTATTCATCTCTGTGTGTATGAAAGTAATCTCTAGATATACTGTACAGCATTTCAGCAGCCTAAACAGGTCTTGAATTTTAAAGTTAAAGCCGTTTGTGAACTGTTCAAACGTTCAAACACTGACAACAGTGATAACTTTGACTTTGTAGTAAATTACCAGTATTGCTATTTAAGATGTTTGAATTTAGAAGAAATTTGAATATATATTTTTAAATTTAAATTTAGTTTAGATGCCTAGTATATAATAAATGGAATATTTGTAAACACTGCCTTCTGTTATTCACACTTGGATGTAGTTGTTCAATAGAGTTATTTAAATGACCCGAGATTATTTGAATAACTCTCCAATATTGGCGAGTTATTTAAATATCTCGGATCTAATTTACGCGATCTGATTGGGTCGTGATGTCATTCTTGTTCTGTGTCAATTTAAAACCAAATATCTCTCGATTGAACAATTAGCAGCGGTAGTAACTCATTACAGTGTCAATGGAAATGTGTTGAAGACGGTTGAAATGCTTGTTTGTACAGAATACCAGAAGTTTTGCCAGCGGAGGTCTGCCGTTCAGCTCTTTGACAAGTCCATCGTTCTCAAGGTCCTTCCTAACTGCCTCCTAACTCTATCAGCATAGACCCGACAGTTGATATAAATGATTGTTGTTGTTGTTGTGATACATTGTATTCATTCTGCTACGTACTGCGGTGGGTGCTTATAGTCAATGTTGGGACTTGGTTGATGGGATTTTGCTTCATTTAGCATTCTTTGGATAGTTGTATACCTCCCAATATAAATTCCTTTGCATTGCTTTTTCTTGTTCAATACGTTGCAACTCCTTTGCCAGTTTCTGTTGGAAAATATGTGGGTGATATGAATATGTGTGACGCGCAGAATGTAACTTTGTATGACAATAATTAATAATCATTGCGTGTGATTTTGAATTTTTTTTTATTCAAAGATTGCATTTCGCAATATATATCATCGATTAAGCGATGAATTTGTTGCCCAATATAAAATCAATCATCTGCGAGTTAATCTTGTCTTATTGTATGATCATTTCAACTCTAATGTTCAATTACCCAATTACAATGTCAAATACCCCCCCCCAACCTGAGATGCATAACATCGCCCCCTTGCTGCCCGCTGCAGGCCTTTGAGCACCTGCTGCTGCTTGAGCTGGTGCGCCCCGCCGCCGGTGGGGGGGGCGCGGAGGGGTGCGGGGGGGCGCTGAGGACCCAAAAGGAATTCCGCCTCATGTCGCTCATGGTTGACCCCTCTGAGATCATGGACGTGGTGCAGCGCTACCCTAGCTGTCCGACCGAGGTGAAGCACTGGGCGGGGTCGTCCGTCAACGCCTGAGACTCAGCAGAGGAGGGCGAAGGGGGCAGAGGGGGCGGGGGGCCTGTTGGAGCGTTGGTACGTGGAACAGTCATGATTCTAGATGGTTCAGAAGTCATTTTAAAGGCGTCGTCGGGGATCTCCTATTGACATGAGCCATGAGTGTTATCTCGTCATTATCATGTAATTCAAGTGATAGTAATTGATAGGGAACCAAGAAACACATTCACGCGGTGATAGAAGGAATAGTAGCAAGAGATGAAGGCACAATTGTATGTAGAGGACTTATTCGTACGTAGAAGAGGTAGGTGCATGTTGCTCACTGCTCCTTGATGACAGCATTAGTCGATGCTGATATTCTTTTGACTCTCAATGCCTTTGGCTTGATCTTCACATGATTTTCAATGTTTATTGTTTCATTTCCGTTGATCTGTTTGGCTATTTGTTAGCGCTGATAGTTATTTTAGATAATGTAATGGCTTTTGCGCTGTCATTCATGCGCTTGTTTTAACTTCATTACGTACATTTTAAAATAAACTTAGTAGGCTAAATAGGTTGAATAATGAATTTGAGATTAAGGCCCTCGATGAATAAATATGAGCGGTGAAATCTGTAGAAACGGGGCCGACTTAACAAGAACAAAGTGTTGGTAAATATTATCGATGGAGAGGCTATTAACCCAGTATTCTAATACGAGTAATACTTACATTTGATCGTTTCTCCGCGATGTCGCCGAATCTTGATATTATTCGACATAAAACGGTCTCGTTTGAGTTAGACTTGGCCTACTATGCTCAGCGTAACTGTTTGCTTATTGTATTAAGTTCATGCCACTGTTTATTTCAATGCGTTCTTCATCATAACCATTCTGAAGTTGAGAGTTGCTTCTGCTTGATATGCTGTATCAGGTGTTCATTGTTTATGTCATGCGCTTACTCCAACTGGTAATATAACCGGTTCTGTCTGCATAGAGCTACTGCTGACCAGGAGTCAATGAAGCCGCGCATAGGCGTGCTGCTAATAACTGCATAGAGCTCAACACGTGATTATTGTGGACTTTTCATTCTCTCCAGTGCTTAGATATTGACTTGCAAACTGTAACTAATTGAGTGTGATTAGTCCTCCAAAGTTTTATTATTGTTTTACACCAGTCCCCTGTTGCAAGGCGTTTACAGGTTTCTCGATGTACCCATAAAATCTGAAATTGGATCGTCATGTCTAACAGCGGATTGTACTGTGGCCTGGTTGTTGTCAACAAGTCTTAAAAAAGGATTAGACGTCTTGACTCCTGTTTTAATTCCCTGTTGAATAGACTATGATTGGAGGTTAGTACTGGACCAACGACTTAGCGCATGCAGGCCGAGCCTAGCCTACTTGATTAGCAAGACTGGTCTAAAGCCTACAGATCAGCTATACGCTGTATACCCTAAACTAAAAGGGAAAATGTTGCAGTCGGAAACAACATGTTTTCGCAGTTGGCTGCCCAGGCGGCTGGACCCACTATATTGAATGCAAAATAAGCTTTAATCTGTTAGCTCATAAGAACAGTGTATACATGGTGTGTACTGAATAATGATAAACTATAGACAAGAGGCACCTAGCTAATGTTTGCATGGTCTACAATACTCTAGGTACCTGTAAACTAACTGTACCTGATCTCCTGGACACCGTGTGCTTGCGTTGTTAAATGTAAGCTCGCCCATATGCCATGGGCGCTGGTGAAATTTGTGTAGAAATAAGTGGACTTCAATTTTCAGATTAGGGACTCCTAGGTTCACTTAGAGCAGTCCACAATACAGGGGGTCACTTTTTGATATGCATTGGACAGCATGTATAGTACTTTGCCTGTGATGTAAGCTATATGAAAAGGGTATGTAGTGTGGAAAGATGTGAGCAAAAAGCTATCTATCTGTCATATGTATTTTGCAAGAAACTAAAGCGTGCGTTTTTCAATTCACACATCAGTGTAGAGACAAAGCCTAAAATTAAACTATACAAGGGTGACAGAAGAACGCCTTAACGTTAACTGCCTGTTCAGTGACTCGAGCTATGTTAGGCCTACTATTATACTTAGGGCTGGTTTCTCCAACACGGATTTAATGGTGGTTCAGGATTTGGCCTATGCAAAAAGGTGGATTAAATCCTGAGCCACCATTAAATCCGTGTTGAAAAACCAGCCTAAGTCTACATGTACTGTCAACGTCCCACAGTGCTTGACTCCAACGTGGGTAGAGTAGGAAGTGACGTAACAGACTTGTCCATTGTAAACAAAACAGGCGCCATTTCGAATCTGAGAAGTGGCTCTTAAGGTAACTTCCCAGTGCAGACTGAAGTTAAAGGAGCAGCCCAGAGCTTCCCGGGCGAGTTA
>JAQIWG010001717.1:0-23121 GCA_034695025.1 Chamaedrilus cognettii | reverse complement strand
GATGTGGAAGGTGGGCGGGGGGGCGGAGGCAGGGGAGGAGCGAGTGGGGGCGGGAGAGGGGAGGGATGGGGCTGTGGGCGAGGCAGTGCAGCTGAGCTGATGGGAGGATTGAGGGGGGAGAGGTTGGAGGCAGGGGAGGGGGGTGATGGGTCTTTGAGTGCAGCAGTGGAGCTGGGCTGATTGATGAAAGGAGGGAGGAGGGCCGGAATGTGGAGCGAGTCTGTGGGTGTGGCAGTGGAGCAGAGCTGGAGACCAAGGGGAGGTGAAGACTTAGTGATTGGCAAGATTCTGTGTACTTCAGATTGTAGTGGCTGTCATTAATAGTGTTAAATTTGTGGATAATCAAGGGAGAGAAAGGATGATTGACCATTCACATCAATTAGATCTCGTCTTAGTTTTAATAGGCTATGATTGGCAGCTAAACATCGTTTGTGGGATCAAAATCTATAGCGTAATGCGCAATAGAAATTAGATCGAAAGTAGAATCGAGATTAGTGCATCTGTTAGAGCATTTATATAATGGATAAGGATAGAAGGTCAAGGATTGAAGATCAAGGTATTCTGGTAATGAATAGTTGTACAGTTGTTGATGATCATGGTGTGTAGTCTAGTTAAGAACGATTTGTTACTCTCTCTGATCCTTATGCTTTCATCGGATAGTTCCAGATGTTATTGATTTATGATCGATCCATGCGATTGTTTTACTGTTTATTATGTGTGTGTGTGTGTGCAGAATAAGTTTATTATTCTAATTCGCCTTCCGGCTACTGAGTACCCTTTGTTCTGTATGAAGCAGAATGTTTTACATTAGTAGGCAGGCAAGCTTTAAAGCAGCCCGCTTGAATACATATTAGGCGTAGACACTTCGTTGATTTGTTTCGTGCCAAGAAGCTTTTTGAATTTTTATCCCTCATTCGTGGAAGCTGGAAATTGCAGAACCATTGCTCTTAATGTTGACTAAGTGTAGTTTCACCTCACTTAGTACCCGATACCAACTCCTTTTCGCAGCTTTTGATCGTTGAATATTTCACATTCTATATTCAATTTTAATTATAATCATTCTGTTTTTTTGATTGTCGCTTACTATAGTTTTTGATCTTAATGTATAGTCGAACATGAAGTTTTTTTCTTCAATCGCTCTTTTGAATTTAGTGGAATTTGTTTTAAAATATCTTACACGATGTTCGTATATTCGACTCTCTCTTAGTGTTAATTATAAATGCACTTGTTCTTGCATCTACTACAGATGTAGTGATGTTTTTGTTACGTTGCAACGCATTTAAATTTATCACTGGACGATGTTTATTTAAACTAATTAGATTTCTTCAATTTAGTCAAGGGTAGATCTTTTATCAATGCAGAAGTACAGCAATATGTAATTGTAAATAGTTATTTTACTTAATTTACCACTTTCTCAACTTTGAAAGTTTATCCAATGATCAGCAGTCTCGTAATATCATCGAAATTGGTATGGAATTTTTTTTTCATGAGAAGTTTTGCTTGTACTTTTCTTTGCAAATAGCGATTTTGTCAAGACTGATATCATTGTATTGATCAGTTTTTGACATTCTTGCACAGAATCTTTATAAGAATCTGCATTGAGTGATAGACGAAAAGATTATGCCAATAAAGATGTTGTTAGTAAATTCGTATCTCTGGATGCTTCATTTTGAATTTTCTTGTTGTTTTTTTCGTTTCTTGACTTCTTGGTTACCGTATGCTGATAACTACCGACTTGCATTCATATTATTGTATTAGGTGTATGATCACTAACGTTGTATGATGTGTTTATTCAAGATCACTGTGACTTTGTATGGATTTGTAAGAAATCTGATGTCTTTTTTAATTGTTTGTTTTCTAAGTTAGTGATATTCATTATATTCAAGATATTGTACAACCAATACAATCTCAAATTGACAATTTCTTTCAGAATAGTACTGTCTTCAAGGATTTTAACCATATATAAATTTAGAGTACGAACTCAAAAGTGCGGCAAATTTTGAATTTTATTATATAAATTTTGACAATGAGTTTTGCTAGACAGGCGGACAGTTTTTTGTTTTTTTCCCTTATTTCATTGAACTTCAGCATGGCTAGTCCTCTTTTGCCCAAAAGGCTAGGATGTGACTGTTTTAGCTTGAACTCTAATATTAGTCAGTTTGTGTATACGTGATTGATCGATCTGCCAATAAGTATTATGGTAAAATGCGGTGGTGTTCTCATACCTGTTGCGTCATTTTGACTTTAGGCGTTCCCGCTGCAAGTTTGCAGTCAGCAGAGCGCAACGTCATGATGTCTGTGGGTGATATTTCAAGTTTCTTTGTCCTTGCGTGTCGTTTTAATTTCATTCAATTTGAACCTCATGCTAAAGTGATGGATTCTATCTTATCATCTCACGCCAAGCTGTTTAAACTGAAGGGCTTTGGGCAGAAAATGTTTCGTTATTGACGAAATTGTTTAGCAAAATGTGAAGTGCAGTAGCAACTATCAAGTAAAAATATAATTCGTAATGTCAAGTAAGCAAAATTCGTTGAGCGAATTATACCCGCTATCAAACTCAATTGAATTTGGATCAGTCAGAAGTCACCCAATATTTGACGAAGTGAAGCAATTATCATTTCTGAAAAACTTTTGTGAATTATTCCAGAGAATCTGGGAAATACAGGCGACTAGGGAAGGACTTTACCTTCAGTCGCGATGGATTTGACATCAAGACTTTTCACTAGGTTGATGGTTGATCAGTAGTTGTATCGTTCGATTGCAATCTTCTTTTTTCTGACAATTATTGGCTCATGATACAGCTTGGAAAAGCAGGTGCTATAGTACATTAGCGGTTCTTCATTGAACACGTGTGGTACTCTGTTTTGCTTTTCACCGGTCTGCGACACTTCATATTATTTGTTATAGGGCGCTTCATATTAATTGGCTAGTTGAACCAACGGAGCAGTGTAAGTCACCATATTGTCGGTTCTTTTATTTCATAATGATTGTGAAATCGTGTCTACTATGATCAATTACTTGACGTGCTTGTGTATTGGAAAAAAAAACTGAAAACAGAAACTTCAAATATATCAAATTTGTATCTTGGAACAAATATGAAGTGGTTTAGTATTCTGATGATATTTATTTCCAACATTAGCTGCATTTTTTCTTCCGGTGCTCGATGTAAACTGTAACGTGTTTGTTTCTTGCTCGTGACTTTGATTTTGCATTTCCATTATTTAAACAATATTTTGATGGCATCCACGTTTTTCATAGGCCCGTTGATGTTTTTTCAGTTTAATAAATTTGTCCGGCATTTATTGAATAAGACCTAAATTTTTTATGTACGGTATTTGATTTGCTCTAACATCAGTGAATTGATTGAAATTTATAAATGTGACAATCATAAGAGGCTTTTGTAAATAGTTTTCTTTAAAATCTTAACATTAGATCGATTTTTTTAATTTCTATTCAAACATTTATCCATGATTAGCAATTACTTTGCCATTGCATAGTCGTTGTTGTGAATTTCAATGTTTTAGTCTCACTCTCATATGTTCTATTAGTCACAGCATGCTGATGGCTCAGTGCTTTATTTAGTGATTTCTTTGCTAGCGCCAACGTTTGTGTAGTGTAGAAATTAGATAAAATTCTATGTTTTTTAGTGCAGGATATTTCTTAAGAAATTAGATTATGAAGCGAATCAGATATTACATAGTCTTCACCATAATGCCATCATCAATAGGTTAGTTGCATGATGTGGATAATGTCGTTGGAATCTTCATTTTAAATCAAGATCAAACTTGTTAATTTTGTACTTGTTATTTACTTGCTTATTTCTTTCATTTTTTGATATTAATTATTCCTCCAAGTGACAATTGTTTGATGTATACGGTGATCCAAAGAGACACGTTACTTTTTACACTGTTCATGGACCATGTATCGCTTAAATCTTACACAGCATCTAGAGGATTGATGAGTGCGCTGAGCACAGACCGCAGGCTTGGTAATACTTGCCTTGTAATGCTTGAAACTTGTTCTGTTGAAATTATTTTCAAGTTGATTAACACATGAGTTACACATTGACTTGAACACGATGTGAAAGTGTGAGATAGTAGTTTATTTGTTATCCACCGTGTATATTTGGTTTGAGTTCACGTTGCCTGTTGTTGAGGTCAGTATCCATTCTCTGCTAATAAGCTAGTTAGTGTTTAATCCAATAGATATGACACTGATCATTTCTTTGTACGACGATACGTGAAAGTAGTTGATTTTAATTTTGTATCTAGTTAAGAAAGTTACGATATGATTATGTGTAGTATACTATTGCAGTATTCAATGATTTATAAATTTTGACATTGTGTTATGTGACTTGTGCTCGCTGTTTTGACTCGTTTGATATCTCTACGAGCCATATCAACGCTGTAGTCAAACTAACCCATCGCAGATCATGCAATCGACAGTTAATCGAGGCAATAGAAATTTGGTAATTTCAAGAAGTTCAACTAGGCTGCTTCAACAAAAATTATTTAAAATAGTTATAATTTCGGAGGAGATAAAGCAACTATTAAAAAAGGAAAAAATAATTCCATTACCCTAGTTAATAAGCCTTGCAACTCCGATAATTTCTATAGAAAACAGAAATCGGACTTATATAAAAATTAGACATATTACAAATAAAATTAGGTCTATTTAAAAATAGACAACTTTCATAATTATTGCTCCACCGGTTAATCGGTGATCATTGGCATGACCATACTTGATGCATTGACCTTGACATTGTCACACCCACTTCAATAGAACGCAAATAAAATCCTTGAGTACTCGATTAGACCTATAGTTTTATTCCTTGGTTACAGAATCTCCGGTCTCCGCACTTCCTTGTTCGTTTCACAGCTTGGTACTCACAGTTTTCGCGTTAACGCACATACACTGTATTTCCTTGTTTATTGAACTAAGCGTGACTGCAAATCACGTGAGTATGCGAACATCTCTTTAAAAAATTAGGAAGTTTTGAGTTTTGATTTCGCTAAAGCGGTTGATTTTATTTTCAGAAAATCGGTTTTGACTTTGACCTACTTGATGCTACATGATGGTGTGTACATGAAGTGTTGTGTAAAAGCTCTTTTGTGTGAGCTCTTTAATTATGATTGCGTACGGAATTTAAAAGAGTGAACACCGCTATGTATCGACTATTTTGTATGCATTAGGCCTATTTTGATGCGTGATACGTTGTCCTTTCTTTATCTATTCACGTGTAGTCCTACATCATTCTCACTCATTTATTTCTCTAGACAATGCTGTCGCTGCCGCTCCGCAATGCCTCGTGCGTTTGCCGCCTTTTTTGCGCGATCCCCCACTCCACCCCCCCGGGCCTCCTGGCCCCCGCCGCTGCGTCCATGTCGACTAAAGAGGCGACCATGCGCGACATCATCGAGACGGAGCTCGGTGCCATCCGTGATGCGGGCACGTGGAAAGGGGAGCGTGTCATCACGACGCGACAGTCCTCGTTCATTGGCGTATCGGCGCGCAAGGGAACCGTGCTCAACTTCTGCGCCAACAACTACCTCGGCTTGTCGGTGGGTGCTCATCTACCTATCTAAAGTTGCGTGCTTTCTCGTAGTAGCTAAGAAATATACAGAAATTTGTGGGTGAAATTTGTGCTTAATATTTGTCCGACATAAATTTGTGAGGATATGATCCGTATAAAATATTGAAAGCATATAGAGTGCCGAAGAGAAGGGCCGAGGAAAGGTCGGAGCGAAAGGGATGGATGCCAGAGACCTGTCATGCAGCAGCACACTAGAGACAGAGAGAAGTAGCAAATGCTATATAGGTCCCTAGTTATGAAAATTAGGCATATGTTGGAATTGAGCGCTGCTAGTAGCTTCAGTTGTATCTCCTGTGTGTATTTTACACGCTAATATTCTTATGTTTCTGGGGTCAGGGTCAGGCTGCGTGATTAGTGTGGTGTTTGTTTCAGGGTCAGCCTGAGATCATAGAGGCCGGCAAGAAGATGCTCGACTCTCACGGAGCTGGACTGAGCTCAGTCCGGTTCATCTGTGGCACTCAGGTTCGCCTGCTCCGGTGTTTCTTCGCTTCAGACCTTCAGCTGGAACTATTTGTGCAATTTTGTTCTAAAAAGACCTTTATAAAGATCGATTAGCCCTGAGTCTTTATCTTAGTATGCAAAGCTTTTAAGAGTGTTCAGCAGTCTCTGTTGACCAGTGTTCAAATTTGGTGCAATTGCGAAAAATAGTGTGTGTCACTGTTTTTTTAATAGATTCTACAGGTTTTGTTAGGCAGGATATCATTCGTTGCCTTCGAACAGTTCGTTTAAACCCTCACAGAACAAACAAATGGTTTTTATTTCAATATCGTTACGGTCTAAAACAATAATCTATTTTATCCCTAAGCCAATATCATTGTCTGGTGCCGGTATACAATATCTTGTTTTGATCTCAAACATCACAGCACATGCAAACTACAACTTCCCACGTGTAAAGTCGTAAGCACACACAGTACCTAGACAATGACCTTGTCTGGGTCTAAATCTTTGCAGGACATCCACAAGACCCTTGAGCGCAAGATTGCAGAGTTCCACAGCTGCGAGGACGCGATCCTCTACAGTAGCTGCTTCGATGCAAATGCTGGACTGTTTGAAGCGCTGCTCGGGCCGAACGATGCAGTGCTGTCTGACGAACTGAACCACGCGTCTGTCATTGACGGAATTCGACTGTGCAAGGCCGAGCGACTGCGCTACACGCATCGCAACATGAAAGGCAAGGCTTCCCGTCTTGGCTATATGAACCCCGTCTTGGCTATATGAACCCCGTCTTGGCTATATGAACCCCGTCTTGGCTATATGAACTAGTCATCTTATATTACTCTTTACTCTTATATTAACCCTTTTACAGGTGATTACCGCTTCTGGTTTATCCTTATTTGTAATGTGGTACTGATATTTGCTTTTGATTAGACATCGGATTAAGGTGTCAGTCACTTTGCAAATCTCTTATCGTGGTTACATGGTTGCTTCGTGCAATATTATCTGCACACGTTTGTGTTATCGTATGTATTATGTTCTTAATTTTTGATTATTTTTAAACGCAAATTGCTTTAACGGTATTTGCTGTGACGGGATGGCGTGTGCAGATCTGGAGGAGAAGTTGAAGGGTGCGCAGGGGTCGAGGATGCGTCTCATCGCCACTGATGGGGTCTTCAGCATGGACGGCAACATCGCCCCTCTCAAGTACGGCGCGTTTTACCCGCCCCCCACTAGAGCATGTCATCCCACCCGACCCCCACTAGGGCATCACATCTTCCTCTTGGCTGCCCTTGAGCTCTGTGAGATGAATGGTTTGATCTTAACTCTAATGCCTGTGCACATATATGCGTGTGATGTGTTTGGAAAAGTCAAATTGTAATATAAAACAATGATTTGTTTGATAAACATTATCATAATGTTAAAGAAAAATAGTAATTATACACCAGCAAAACAACTCTTATAGGTTGTATTGTTTCCGCGCTCAGTTGTCGAGATATGAGGTAATTTAAATTGTCAACGTACATGGTGACTCTGAGCAACATGAGATGAATAAGTTCTGGCAAGGGATAGTACACATTTAGTAGCTATTCTCTTTATGGATTCAACAGAAAAACCGTTCTTGTCGATGTTTCACACTATTAGTGTCGATTTTAAACTGAGGAAGTCATATTTTACTTTATAGATTGGTATTCTTCGACCAATTGGTATTGGTTGACAGGGCTATCTGTGACCTGGCTGACCAGTACAAGGCGATCGTGTTTGTCGACGAGTCTCATTCCTCAGGATTCTTTGGAAAGACTGGCAGGTTGGAGCAGTGTTTTCGGTGCTGTTCTTTTGGCAAAATTTTAATTTAGCTTAAAACTCTTCTTATAATGCAGAAATTATCTGTAAATGTATACCATTTATGATTTTGGAAAGCGCATTGCAGGGATACCACGGAGTACACCGGTACCAGAGTACAACTGTTGTAGTTTGCTGTTATTGCAGAGGTACCATGGAGTACACCGGTACCGAAGGAAGGGTTGAGATCGTCAACTCGACCCTGGGCAAGGCTCTCGGCGGCGCTGCTGGTCTCATTGATTTTGCTTCTTTTTTTCTTTATCTCTTTAATTATTAATGATTTTTTTTATAAATAAAAACTTTAAAACTTTGCAATTTTTAGATTGAGGGTAATTTAATGATTTTTTATGATTTGCAAAATGCACCTCGAAGAAAGCGAGTATCATGCAGCTTTGCAATATAGAGTAATTCTAAAGCATTTTTGAAATAGATTGCTGGTTTTCTGATGCGTTGACTGGCTACCATGAAGTTAGATACGTACTCAGATCTTACTTTGAGGTCAAAATAACAAACGAGTGGTTTTAATTCTAGTGGAAAGCATGGCTTTAATTAGAATAAATAGAATTGATAAGAAATGCTTATCCGTAGGCGGATACACGGTCGGCCCGAAGCCGCTGATCGACCTTCTGAGAAATAGGTCAAGGCCGTATCTGTTTTCCAATTCTCTTCCACCCCCGGTCGTCGGCATAGCGCTCAAGGTCCGACCCTGACCCTGCTTGAAATTCAACTTTGTTTGATCTCGTTGCATTATGTCGCCAAATCAATCACTATTTTTGAAGTTGTGTAAATTATAATTTTAATGCATTTACTAATGTTCACGCAATGAATTGTTAATGTCTAGAGACTGTGAAGAGAATGTTTGACACAATTTTGGGATATGGCTAGATCAGTTTTTGCTATCAAAGTGATTTCAATGTTATCTGTCATATGGCCTCTTTTGACTCCGAATCTTATCAAAGCACAGCAGAACAGGCTATGGAAGAGAGATGAAGCAATCAAAGCCACAGCAATTTAACAATATCATTTGAAGCGGCTATTATTGCGCTGGCTTGATTTAAACAGAACAAATCCGCTCTAAATAATGTATGGGAAATGGCTCCACAAAGCCATCTTACAATATGCTAAATTCAAGGCGGAGGGCAATTTATATTTAACTATTAAATCTTGAAGCTCTGCTTGTCCAAAAAAAATGTATAGAAGGTTTGTGCGCAATAGCAATTATGCGTTTTAATAGCAATTCTATTTCTTATTTCTTGCCTCATCGCTTCTGATATCCCGCATGTCGGTTTTATTTTGGCTCAAAACTAATGATACTATTATCAATAACTTAATCATTAGAATTTCAGTTGCAATTGTATTTAGAAGTCGATCGTTGGTACAATATAGACTAGTATTTAATTTATAAGATTTTATTAGGAATACAATTATGAATCAAACTCGCTGTTAAAGCCAAACATAATGAATCTCTTTCTCGCAGGCGTTTGAGCTGATCACCAAGTCCTCTGAGCTTGTAGACAAGTTGGCTGCAAACACAAATCTCTTTCGCACTCGTATGAACGAAGCCGGCTTCAGAGTTCTGGTGAGAGATCTGAACTTTATCGTTATGTTGGAGTCATATTTTTGCCGCCATCCATTTGGGAAAGAATAAAAAAATAAATTTAAAATCAATAATTTAATATCAATTAATTTTGGTGACGATTCATGGTTCCGTATAATTTAGCTAGCATTGAATATTAGGATACTAGTATTAGAGGATTTGGTGGATGCTATGCCCTGTAGTAGTTTGGCGCTTCAAATCTTCCGTTGATTTGCCTGTTGAAAACGAATTGTTCGTTGTTGATGCAACTGCAATTATTTGCTTTTTGTGCGATAACTACTGTGTGCGATCAAACATAAGATTTCTTTATTGTATTACACACCTGTGAGGGTTATAATTTTTAAAGTTTTTGACATAAATGTGCAGTTTTTATACGCAGCATATGCAATTCCTATGCTTGATGAAATCTGTGAAGTCTCGTATTTGACTTTGATATCAATGCTGATAGATTGATAGTGCATCAACGTATTCTTTGTAGTGCTATATGCCTTGGTGTCTGATAACTTCTCTGATACCCTGTGCGTCCAGGGAGACAAGGATCACCCCATATGTCCAGTTCTGCTCGAAGATGCAAAGCTGGCGAGCGCCTTCGCCGAACAAATGCTCGGTTAGTTTTTAAGATACCCCTTGGTTTGTGATATATTGAATTTATTGGTGTTTGGTTTGTCATGTTGTAATTGACACTCTGATGTGTTACTGATGTGTGAGCATTTGTATCAGTTACTGTAAATGTACGTGTAGTAAATATCTCACGCAGGGTCAAGTAAAATAAACAGCATAAGCACTAAATAATATATTTTACTGTTCTAGTATTTTCTATGACACGTTTAGAGACATTTGATTTTTCTTCAATACATCGGTGAAGCAATTTGTAGGTTCTGAATATTTTGGAGTTTTGGAAATATTATCTTTGCTTAGGCTAATTGTTTTTGCAATTTGCTGTTACTTCAGAGCAAGGTATCTTTGTCATTGGATTTAGCTTCCCTGTCGTTCCCAAAGGTCAGTCATTCTCTGTACTCTTTCTTTATCTAGTAGGTCTTTGCTAATGTTTAGTAATGATATGCACAACTGCTCATGTGTTATACTCTGTAAATCAGCAGGGCTTCGATCATCGCATCAGTTTCTATCTTTTTTATCGCGCTGTACACTGTCTGTTTTAGAGATTTAATTGCACCTTGTAAAAATTTAACTTGCGGCATCTCTTATGTTAATGTTTTGAAGGTTTGTTGTTTTTGTTCTTCGCTGCATTAATCGTAACATTTTGCGCAATATGCATGTAGGTCACACTGTTTAAGCTGATTTGATTGGTCTGTGATGTAGGTCAAGCGCGTATTCGGGTCCAGCTGTCTGCCTCCCACACTCTGGACAACGTCAACCAGGCTGTGGATGCCTTCATCAGCATTGGACGCAAGCTCAAGGTCATCAAGTAAACCAAGGTCAAGGTTATCAAGTAGGCCAAGGTCATCAAGCAGACGAAGGACAGAGTCATCAAGTAGTTCAAGGTCAAGATCATCAAGTATGTCAAGGACAAGGTCATGTTAAGAGCTCGGATTTATGGGCAAAGAGTTGACTATATGATGAATGTAATCAAGTTTATTATCAGACCTATGAACTGTATAATCAAGTTTTTTATCAGACATATGAACTGTATAATCAAGTTTATTATCAGACCTGTGTGCAATGAATGCTTGCGCATAATATTTCCTCGGGACGCTGATTGGTTGTCGTAATGACCTTCTGATGGGCCTCGTATCGTTGAAGCCTTGTGTGTGTGCCTTTTCGTGTAATGTATCCCAGTGATGTAAGACGATTAATTTATGATACGCAGAATCTGTTTTCTATTATATTACATCTTGATACCTGTAATCTCTGCTGTGTATGCACGATGACCCAAAGAAACGTTATATACTTTAACGCTGCATCATACAGCAAATGCTACAAATGTTATTGAATTAGCTGAAAACTGTTAATGATTTATTAAGTAACAGAAATAATCTCTCTCTCTTCAGTGCTCTGCCAAATGGCAGATCTTTGGTGTCCAAACCTTCCACCTTATCCGATCTTCAGCCTTTCTCTTCATATCCACATACGATTCCTTCTTAAGCAGGTCGTCTATCATTCCGATACGTGTCCTTCCCGGTCCCTTCTTACCCTCCATTCTTCCCTCCATCACCTCTCTCAACAAACCCTCTCCTCTCATTACATGTCCAATCCAGTTTTTCTTTCTTCTGACCATCATTTCGATCATAGTCCTGGTTTCCCCCACTCTCCTCAATACCTCCTCATTTATTTCCTTCTTTGTCTAACTAATCTTCTCCATTCTTCTCCATCCCCACATTTCAAATTCTATTCTATTCTTCTGATACCCTCCCTTCTTGAGTTATAATAACAGAAATAATAGTGCCTGTTATTTCTTGAACTCAGCATAATAATACCTGTGTTGTATGCTCACAGTTCAGTCTGTGTGCATCCAGACTTGTCTGGTTTATGAGATGCGTGCGCCAGTTTGTGACGTGTAAGGTAAACTCACTCGTTGGGTCACCGTGTATGTAGAAATGTTTTGTATTATTCGGACTGACTAATCTATTGCTGATACACCTTAGAGTGGATTCTATAGTCGTTCCTTTGTTCCCATCTTTACCTTTACCCTAGCTTAGGTCACAATTTAACAGCAGCCCATAACTGCCATTCAAAATAACACTTTGCTTAGTCCATTTGAATTGATGTAAGACTTCATTTAATTAAGATTACGTCATAGATTTCCAGAAAAATAAACTTTCTGTTTAAACTGAATTCAAATTAACCTCATTTCTTGTGGAAATTTGTATTTTATTTTTTACTGATAAGATATATAAATATTACTGATAAATATTATTGCAAGTTTTTTCGAATGGCACTAAAGGGCTGCCGTTAAATTCCATTCCTTCAAGCGAGATCTTTGCTTAGCTAGGCGTAAAGGTACGTCTATAGAATCCACCCTTAGTGTTTTGAGGTTCGATTAACGCAGTCCCATGCAGGAAATGTACGTCGTTAGTTGTTACGCATACATGACATTCATACTGCTACATTCCTATTCATGATCTGGCTTATATTTACTGCTCAAGTAGCATAGTTTTAGTGGTATGAAATTCTTCAGTAATTTTAATGTCAACTTTTAAACCAATTATAGCTAAAGCGATTGTTAATGTGACTATATATTTGTTGTTAAAATTCAATGGCAATAATTGCATCTGATAGAAATTAGGCCGTGTTCTTTCGGGAAACATATTGAATGCTTTAATTATTCCAATGAACTTTTTTGACTTTTTTGAAATTCTTTCAATATCCTTCTCTATTGTGCTTTGTTCGACTCAATGTACGTTTGTATTCTACTATCATTGTTCATTTTGAGTGACAGCGTGTATTATAGTGAGCTGTAATTTGTCAAACAGAATTCTGTGTTGAGGTTCTGCCACTAGTTATTTATTTACAGGATGTACTAAATCTGTTGTCGACGGAAATATTTTGATTCGCATTATGCACGACTTTTACAAGATTACAATTTCTCTACGTATTGCCCAATTGAAGAAGTGCAACGTTATCTGGATGGATAGAATACGAATTACATTTATATTCCTGATCTCTTGATAATCAGAAATATATCCTGTCATGTTGTGTCCTATTTGAATTTTTTCACTTCTTGTTTTTTCCTATTAATTTTTTATAGATCTGGGGGCTCATTTACGTAGATATCTTATGACAATCTTAGTCGTAAGATTGTCTTAAGAGAATCTTTGGCAAATCTTATCTTTTTTATTGGAAACTCCACACGGTCGCGCGCGAACCGAATGATGACGTCGGATTTTATTGGTTCTAAATTTCAGTTACGATAAGATTTCAGAAAATCTTAAGAAATGTACGTAAATGAGGCCCCTGGATTATGAATTAATTGTCAGTGTTATAAATAATTATTGTCGACCTACAAATTAAATAATTATGAGAAATAGAAAATTTGTTAAAATAAATTTGAACGGTTTTTCAACAGTTTCTGTTACTTGTTAGCTAGGGCAGTAAGCATATTGCTGTTGATGTTGAGAAGTGATATTAATACATTCGAGTAACGATTCTGAATAGAACTAATGCTGCTTAGGACTTCATATATCATTTTAAATATATATGATTTATAACCTCTATGCAAGTGCCTTCCTATAATATTCATAGAATGTCGCGTATTATTATACTCGTCATGCAAAGTTAATTTTTTTACCTTAAGTTGTTGACCAAGTCACCTTTGGTTTATGGAAATTGGTTCGGAAATTTATGGTATGCGATATATCAGAGCGTTCAAATTGCTCCATGCTATTTATACTGCCGATGCTCAATGTGCGCGATTTATTTATGAAATTCACCGTAGTGATAATTAATAATAATTATGTAAATTCATACCAATAATTATATTTGAGATAATGCAACGATTTGCTTGTACGAAATTGAACAATAGATACAAGATAAATATTATTTAGCATTGTAGATTAATACTGACACTGTAATACTTTGCTAATTAAAATCAGTAAACAATACAGAAAAAAACTACTTTAAACCGTAATATGCTACAATGCGAAGAAAGCCATCAATTTAAAATAATGCAATATTAATACTGCTTACATGTAGAATTGATTGTTTCTCAGTTTGTATTCAATCCAATGAATACAAACTGAGAAACAAACATCTGTTTTAATCAAATCAGATTCTCAAGTTTTGTACAGTTTTGCTTTTTCAACTCAGCAGCAGCCTTCCATAACAACGCTTAAACAATTTGTGCGCAAAGTCTATTTTTTGCTCAGTTTTGCTGCTTCACCGTTTGATTAAATTTGCAACGTTATACTTTAAAATAATTTGACAGAGAAACTTACTATCTGATACTTCTACATCCATGAAATACATTAATGCTGATAAATATCAAATGCATGCTGCTTTCACAGCCCAAGCTTGGCATTTTAAGTACGCTGCGTAGACATTAACCAATTAAACAACATAATTCAATATTCATATCTAAAAAACCAGTTAATTTTCAAGTATCGCAACGCCCACAAGTTGACTGTTCAATAGTGCTCAGTTACTGATCGCCACAGTGCTGTTCGAGTCTACCGTCAATATTAATTTTTGTTCACGACAGTGACAACGTGATGGCCAATCTGCCTCCTTTTCATTCAAACATGCTCTAAGAGGTGTTCACACTGCAGCGCGTGAAAGGTGAGGCAAGATCTTTAAAGACCACTGTGTGAGCCTATAGCTGGCACTTCACTGGGACAAAGCATTCAGAACATTCACTATTTCACAGTGCATGTGTATTCCTATGATAGCCCGAACAATGTATGACTTGTGGAGAGCCCATCGTCGAACAACTTAGCACCTTTGCTGAACGGTCGACTTATAATTTCCCCTGACCTCATCACCACCCACTCCATTTCTGTCATCTCTGTCTCCTTGTCCACCCATTCGTTACCTTCGGGTGGCGGTGGCGTACTCCCCAGTCCAGCAGACCCTGTGGAATAGGTTGTGATGTGAAGTCGTTGACAAGTGGATGGGAGTGGATCGGAGGAGTTGTGTTCATCGCTGTCCATGGAGCAGCTGCTGGGCGCGCGGGAGGAGTACACGACGGCTGGTAGAGTCCTGATGGAGTCTGTCGATGACTCGTAGACCGGAGAGTCACGGGCTGCATCATGGCTCTTGTAATCTTGCTTCCGATAGTCGGGGCTTGGAGTGTAACGCATTCGAGAGTCATATGCTCCGGAGTCAAAGGTTAGGGAGTCATGGGTCCTGGAGTCAAAGATGAAGGGGGAGTCGTAACGACTGCTGCGAAGAGTATCTGGGGGCAAGTTGTAGCCTTCCGCTGTTGAAGTTGTGAAGGATTCTGCGAGAGATCTTGCGATTGGCTTTGCAACAGAACTGGATGCTATATGTGCACCTGTATTTTTCGAAGAAAGCGATAGATATGTTGCACGATCATCCTTGCTTGAAGCAATGACCTTAGATGCAGTATCAGTAACGAGTAAATCAGGTCTAGCGTCTCTTTTATTTATGTTACCCTTCATGAGAGGAGCATCATCAAACGGCTTATATGCATATTTAGATGTAGTGTGATTTGTATCCACGTTTTCATTATAAGTGACAGCCTCGCTCAGGTGTTGAAAAGACAAGTCTGGTGTACTGAGGCTGATCGACTTTGATCCAGCATCAAATGTTGGGTATTGTGCGGGACGTGAGATGTTGCTAGAGTGAGGAGCTAATCCTATTGATCGATAGGCATCATCGTGCAGCGTAAAATGATACCTTGGATGTCTGACTTCTTCATTCCGATACGATCCCAGTGTGGAGTAAGTAATGTCCTTGGCAACAAAAGGCATGTGATTAACGTGCAGTTTAATTGTAGCATCCAAACGATGATTGGTCTGTCCTGTTGGTTTATCTTTAGCAGACACCGTAGTATGCTTTGTTGCACTTTGAATATAAGAATTAGCAGGTGGTGCAGTACTCCATGCTGGTGTATCATATGACTTACTTGACGCAAAGGGCGTCGCTACACACGTTGTAGTTGGCATGTTACATAATGAACTTGTAAATCCAATGCTTGATCCGACAAATGTTGCGTCGTATGACTTTCTAGTTAAAACAGGACTGTCGTGCGAAACAGTGGACAATACCGAAACACTTCTTGTTGTTGGGGTCGCATGGAAACAATTGCTCATTGGACTACTATATATCGCTGAGGCCTCATAGGATGTGCTCTGAGCTAGTTGGCTTCGACTCGAAATACTTGCAGAATATGGAGTGACATGGGATGTGACAGTGCTACTCGCATGTGACGTGGTCGTTTTGAAAGAGTCTGTGTAATGGACACTTGCAGAATCTGATGATGGTTTCGATTGAGTCGAGATAGGGCTGACATATGTGGCACTATGGCTTGCTGATGGAGAATTTGGAGTATAATCAGTTGTTGCACCAGTAGGCCTGTAGAAGTATTTTGAGACAAATGGAGTGACATATGACTGACTCGTATTCAACGACGAGAGAGTAGTGCTCAATAAAGTACTCTGACTGAACGAATTTTCAAATGGCATACTGGTCTTGGATGGAGTTATTTGTGAAGAATCAACGGAAGTGCTGGACAAATTAGTACGCCTCGTTTCTGACATTTCAGTACGTCGCAAATTATCAGCCGTTGCTATAATACTACTATTAAATAAGCTGGCATATGCGTATGATACACATGCCTCTTTGGTCGATAATCTGTCGTATGATGGAGTTACAGTATTGGTAGCAACGGTTGCAGTGGGTGGATGTGATCCATGGCTGCCTTGAGGTACTGGAGAACTTGCATGTAGTCTTGTTTCACTTGCATACTGTTCGTGTACCCTGTGAACTCGATTTGTAGTTCTCACTTGAGTTAACTTATCAATTCTTGGCTTGTACGTATAGCTATCGATTGATTTCGACGGCATTTTTTGTTCTGTTCTTGATCGCATAGTGTCATGGCTTTCAGTTGTAGCATTGAAGCGAGGTGCTGGATTAAGATCATTTGGTTGTCTAGCCGATTCATAAAAAACTGAGCGAGTTGGTTCTGTTACGCTGAACACTGCAGAAGAAGCTTTTAGTGCATAGTTACTGCTGGTAACGGATTGCGGACTCAATGAACGTTGATATTTAAAGCTCGTGTCTGAATTATCTCTGGTCCGTGCGCTAGGAACTGGTGATTTTGATCGAGGCTTGGACGAATACCAATCAGAATTTTGGGGCGACGGATTTCGATCTGTGCTTTCGAACGCTTGAAGGAGATCAGTGGAAATTTGCAGCAATTCTCCAGAATGCATTAGCGGACTCTTTGAGGATATTGGTGAAGGTGGAACCGACTGACTTCTTGTTGTCGTGCCTGTATCAAACAGACCTACTGTGTCTTGGCGTGAAATTCGTCTGTATTCTGCATCTAGTTGTAGCGGATTGCGCTCTGCTACTGATGATTTTCGTCTGTATAGGTCTTCTTCTTTGAACGATGGTGGTTTAGCATAACTCTGTGCATGGCCGATATATTTACTGTCTCTGGTAGAAATTCCAGGGTTTTCATAATGATGGTGCGAGAATTTTGGCGTGCGAATGCTTGTGAGATTATTCTGAGCAGAATAAGATTCTGATCTGTCCTTTGTTGTACGCTGTGGAATTTCATTGCTTCGAACTGTATTAGAAGTGTATATTTTGTTCGGTGAATTGACAAATTCTGATCGCAAATCAGATCTATCAACAGCAAGTGAGCTGTTCAGCTTGGATCTTGTGGCAGAAACATATCCGTTTGACCTGAAACTTTTGTTTGCAAGAAGATCATCTAAGATACCATTTGCGTTGTTTGAAGGCAGCTTCTCCACACTCCTTTGTCTTGATGAAACCCATTCGGTGGGAACTTCTTTTTCACAATCAGACAAATCGCGCCAGTTAACACGTTTCTGTTTCTCACTCGGTGTTCCTACACGGGAAGCAGGTTGACATTGTGATTGAAGCTCAGTAGCGCCATCTGTTGACTTTCTTCCAGAAGAGGATTGTGCAGTAAATGCTGCTGTATCTCTAAAATATCCTTCAGACATTTGATGCAAATCAACTGCACCGTTCAACACTTTTGCAGAAGCTCGCATGGAATTGGATGTTTTCTCCAAGTTTCCTGTCATGGCATCTTTTTTCATGATGTAGCGGTACGCCTCTGGTATGTACTCAAATTTATCCGCTATTGCCTCGACTGCTCGCATGTGATCCTCGTACTTATAGGAAGGCAGGCTGTCCTCTACACACTGTGAGTGAGAAGGAGATTTAGGTCTGTCTGATGTTGGTAGCTTCGGTTCCATTCCACTTAAACTCAAACTGTCAACTGGCGAGACAAGCCTCAGATAATGATCTGTAATATCATCAATATTTCGACTTGGTTTGTGATCCTGCTCAACCTTGTGCTGCAGAACCGGTGAATACCTTAAACTTTCAAACCTGGGTTCTTCATTTGCGAGTAAATCTAATACGGATCCACTTCTGTGGCTGCTTGCCACCAGTGGCTGCGAAAACGATTCATCAACACCAGATCTAGTGTTGTTTTCTGGTAATGTTTCAGCACATGTAGCCGCCTCCCAGGCACGCAACAGCTGTCTAGAACTAGGCATAGCATAATGTCTAGTTGGCGAAATATGTTCAAAAGTCGTTACTGCAGCACTTGACATTGGTGCGTCGGGCTTAATAACATTCATAGTTGAAACAACATTTTTCTTCAAAAATTTCAATGACTGGCGATCGTCAGTGCTGTTAATACTATCATCAATATATTTTGTAGATGTCAACAGCACACCATCACTGTTTGAGCTACGATCAGTTTTTTCTCTTTTTTCTCGTCTACCGTACTTAACTGCTTCTGTGCGATATGAACCCAGGGATCTCGACACATCCACTAATGATGAATAGTGGCTTTTTCGTGGGTGGTACTTTCTACGACCAAAATTGTTCGTTTCACTCCCTACACTGAGTTTCTTTGTTTCCGTCGCGTCCGATCCAACACTTTGTGCTTCGTTAGACGAAGCTCTCGCTGCAACAGCTGAACGGTTGACTTCCTTGCTATAATTAGCTGTGAAATCCCGTTGCGAAACTCTTGATGTTACCTGGCAAGCATTGATTGAGCGAGATTCACGATCAGCGCTGGACGGAACCTTGCTTCTCGTCGACAACTCTCTGCTCAGGGCGTCAGCTGTCTGCAGCAGCTTGATGTATTTGTCATCCACTAATCCATTGCTGGGTTGACTAAGTGATTTCTGATCTCCTTCGCAGCGCTCTAAATCTCGTTGCATGAAAAGTCCACCATTGATTGAATTCAGACTTGTTGCGAACCGCACAGGACCAGCCTGGTCGACGGGTGTATTCAGACTCCAAATAGCTTCCGGTTGTATTCGCCTTTTAGAAACAAAAGGAATTGAACCGTTGTTTTCACCTTGAAGCGCATTACGATCCACATTAGATGTTGCTTCATCAGCAAGCTGTGTAGCCATCACAGTTTTATCAAACTTGCACTTCTATTTCTCAGTTCTAGGCTGGGCTACATTTTTCAGTCGTCACTTAAGTTGTGACCCAGGCTATCCATCGTTATCATAGTAGGCCAATATGCTGATGCTTCACAGTTAGAATGAAGATAAGGTTCTGCATCTGAAAATAAACCAGATTCAATCGGTCAGTAGAATAGTTGCAAAGTAAAGATTAGCTGCTTATCTAATCAATAATAATTAATTTGTGTCTAATGAACGTGGGTTACTCTGCAATGAAATATTAATTGATGTTAAATTGGCGCACTTGTAAATAATCATGAAGTCTTGGCTATCGCGTAAATATTTTTTTATATAAACTTTTTGCTGTAGCATAAAAAAGTTTATATTTTAGCCTGGCATTACTACAACATATGCAATGCAAAATTGACCTTTGAGTCGCAATCTAAGAAACAGTGCATGGTGCCCAAAAATCAAGTCAATATAGCATAATATTGACAAAACATGCACGCATAGTAGACGTTGTCATCAGAACTATAACCGCAGCATATCAATACTTAAAGGAGATAATTATCATCAACAGAGATCAAATTACATTTCCCATTTTGAAAGTAAAGCCTTAGTATTCTGCATTCACATTATATAAGATACAAAAATATTAATTGGCTTGACCAAAATAAGCTTATAGGACAAAAGAAATTTGACTCAAACATTCTCAGCCGAGCTGCAAACGAGAGCAAAGCATCAAAAGAACATACACATACCGGCCTAAAACTGCTTAGAAAAGTGCCTTACAACTTACACTTGCAGTAGGCCTAGGCTGTTTTGTTTACCTCATAGCTAAAAGTAGTCAGCCTATATTCAATCAAGGACTCGATTGATTTTGTAATTGCAAGCCGCATGCAATTGCAGTTGCATGCTTGCAACTCATGAAGTGTTCTACAAGACTAGACTTGTCCACCGACAGTTAGCGACTGTGTAATGTGTAGGCCAGTGCACAGCTACGGGCGGAGCGCCATGATAGCCTATCTGCATGTCAAACATGCGCACTGAGCTACTCTCGAATTAGCAACAAATTCCTGGCTCGTTGTAGGCCTGCATGCACTGTCAGGCCTTTGCATAGCGGCAGGCCTATCGGTATAGCTTACTACACGGTCGTCCAAAACGCATTGCATCACACTTTTAAAACTCTGTAGGTCCTAGAGAGCATACAATTAGATGCATAACAAGGACGCTTTGAGCATCCGCCACAGGTGCTGTTCGTTTGCCAATAGGCCTGCCATAGACGCTTGCTTGGCTATCAAACGTTACACTTGTACCGTTTTCAATTTGAATTAAATTGGTTGAAGCAGCACGGTGTTAGTGTGAGGCAGCACTTATACAGGATTATCCCCTCGGGGCCTACGTGTGCATCTTTGACAGCATTTCTGAAGAGAGCACAAAACTTATGAAAATGACACTACGCTAGTTACCGTAGTTCATAGACACCTGCAAATCACTAGTAGCCTACACGACATCCGACCCCATGCTTAATTCAATCACATTAACTATCATACTAGCTCTGGCCGTGTCTCAGGAAAATGATTATCTTAAACAACTCAGAATCCATGAATGCTAATCAACGTCAGAGTGTGAACACTATATTTTCTGCAGCCTTCACAGCCCTCCCTAGAAGCTGCAGCAAAGACATTTCTTAAATGCTTAAGAGCATACGTCCAACCTGCGCTAGCATGGAAAATGAACGGAAAAAACAGAAATGATGATGATGATCGAGACAAAAAAAATTTCATTCTACACCTGCATTCAAGTATATATCTTTGTTGCCTTTAATTTGGAAATTTATTAGATAAAAAAAAATCATCAGCGTGACCGACTGCAGAGTGTTGAATACTTGTAAAAACTGAAAACCGCTGAAATTGATCACTGTGGCCCTGTGGGGGAACAAACTATTTGTCAATTTTTAAATCAAAGTTGCAAATCTCCAATAACATAATGCCAAACCTCAAATCAAAGGGATCTATGTGAGATCTAAACAATGCCGCAGTAATTTAAGCCCAGGGAACAATTTTAGGATTTAAAATGTAACAGATGCACTAATCTCAGAACTAAGCATAATGAAACAACTTGTAACAATATAAGAAAATTCACTACAGTACACAATGCACGATAAGTAACTTTTATTTTGTGTGCCGCTTGCAATTTAGTGCATATGTAACCAGTGTAGTTCTATTATTAGCACACCAAACTTGCAACAATCAAACAGTTAAATCGACTCGCTATCAAACACAAGTTTGTTAGCGGCAGTGCGTCACTCAACAAATCCTAGAATCGCCACGGTTACTTACAGAGGATATCATTTGGATGACTAGCCTTTGGCCAGTTGGGTTCTGAAGACTATTTACAAAAATACTACAACCTAAACATCGTAGCGTCAAAAAAGATGTATCACAGAAACAGCATGCAAGCAATTACACAGAATGGACAACCTTCGTTGTAATGTAATTACTTCAGGACTAAAGACACAGGACTAAAGAAGGTAGTCAGGACTTCGCGTAGTTTTCGCACAGAAACTTGTCTCTTCGAAGGTTTACAAAATATTCAAATATTCAAACTATTAATTTAGCAGCCGGCACAGAACTCCGGATACAATAAGGTTTGGGATTTGAAATAAATAGCCACTTTCTAAATGCTTCAAAGAGACAAACTTTTCTAGCATCAGCTAAGGAACATAGTCTGTTATGAAAAATAAAGTATCCACATATACAAGTATATTATCTAATTGAGGAGATTAATTGAGATCCAATTGATTGAGGATCGAATCAAATATTTAAATTTAAAACAATCACGAAGGACATAAATATGTAGACCGTCAATATTAAGAACTTGAATAAAGGATGTGAACGTAGGCTATTTCCAATCCTTAAAAATCAATTTAAATATAGGATGCATCATCACAACAATATTTCGTACACTGCTTCAATATCCCAGAAAATAATGGCACACATGAATTGAAACTACTGCAGCACTCCACCACAAACTCAATGAGCAATTTTGACAGATTTAAAACAAACTTCACCTACTTCACGCGAAAAATAAGTCCAAGAAACTTAACGCTGACAAACAGGTTAAAGTAATCCCAGTCAAGATTCATGCGAGTTGACTTGAAGCACGCAAAATCCTCTGTGCAAAACCAATCAACACCCAACCAGTCTCTGCCAAACAGAGGATCGTGTCCATCTGCTTCATATATGAACGGACGGCCTCAGCTTTCACTCGAAGACTCAGCCAGTTTCAGTCTCAGTCAGTTTCCAAAGAAAAACTTGGAAAAGATGTTCTTCAAGAGCAGTACTCCACGCTTTCAATTCTAACCCTGCCCCAAGCCTCCTCCTTCCTACCCTCCATAAAGCAAAGATCCACCTCTATCCTACCCTCTGCCCAAGTGAAGACATGCCTTGAGGCCCCTCCCTTCCTCTCCTCCACATAGCAAACATCTGCCCTTACTCCCCTCCATCCTTCCCTCTCCCCTAAGCACAGATCAGCCCTGAGGCTCTGAAACATTTCCTTCCTCTCCACATCTCCACCACCCCTTACCCACCCCCCCCCCCGTCTGCCAAATA
>JAQIWG010001716.1:0-23126 GCA_034695025.1 Chamaedrilus cognettii | reverse complement strand
AGTGTATAAAATTGTTAATGGACTTGAAGGGATTGGTGAGGAAGAGTTCTTTGAGAGAAGAAGAGGAGTTAATGAGAGCATAGGTGCAACAAAAGAAAATTCATGTAAATTTTTTAAGAAAAGGTTCAGGACGCAGGAAAATATTTTTTCGGAAACAGTGGTGGGTGAGTGGAATCACCTTCCCGATAGCGTAGTCCAGACAACAAGTGTTAATGCCTTCAAAGGCAGCTCAATGTTGAGTGTGGCTGGGTGGATGAAATTTTGATACTTGTTGAGGCGTGGGCGGTAGTTAGCAGTTAGCGACACAAGTGTCGCTAGCTGTTAACCCCATGCCAGATAATTATTTATTTGGTTGGCATCAGGAAGGGTATCCGGCCGTAAAAACCCATCTCCAGCAGTCCTGATCAGGGTGGGCGAAAACGTGTAAACTTGTGTGAAAATATAGACATTAACATATTACAGGATAAAAAGGAGATTAGTTAATTAGTTTTTAGGACAAGAATGTTTGTAAAAAGTTCTGCATGAATCATATTTCAAGGGCTTTTAAAATAGATGTATGCAGATCAGAAGTATTTTCTTTGGGAATTTTTTGCTCGTAAACGTGCTCGAACATATTGCATCAAAAAACCTTCAATATTTATACCTATAATATTATATGTATGCTTTTTATATATTTTATAATAGAAATTTAATTTTGCTTAACATCACCCTAATACTGCTCGGCTTATTATAAAAAATTATTTAAATTTTTTGTCATTTGAAAGTATTCTTTGATATGAGTTTATGATAGCCTTTATTTCTTTTATTACTATTGCCTTATACTATAAAACAAGAATACCGGTCCTGCAGAACGTCGTGTTGCAATTTACACAGTGTATTAGATATTTTTTAATGTCCTGAATTATCATGCACGTTGCTATTTACAAGTAAAAAAAATTGACAAGAATATGCTTTTGATGTATACGAATTTGTTTTTAAAATGTAAAAAATCTTGCGCATGTAGCACTGGAACATTGGTGAAATTGCTGCAATTATTGCAATACAGTAGCCTACTTAAAATAAAAAAATTATTTTCATACGATGAACCTCATCTGGTCAAACTTCATTTGATAACAATAACAACAATGTCATCTGGTTACACTGCTTTTTCAAAGCAAGAACACACGTGATTCAGGAAAGCGGGAACTAGTAGAATGATCAATATAATTCAACCAATTGTCAATCGATTTACATGAAATTTGAAACAATAATACCGGAGAGATTTGCGATTACAATGAATTCATAGTTTGTGTTCAAACTATCCACCATTAGCTGCTACATACGCACGAAGACGGCCACGCCATTGTTTGACTGACGCGTCAATGACATGCTGGTCCACCTTTATCCACTCATCCACGATGCGTTGTTGTGATTAAAACTGAACTGTAAGGAAATCAAAATAAATATTTAACGAGCAGCGGTACAATGCCATAAGCCTGCGACGTTAAAAGGTTCATGTAAATCGATCGGCAATTAATTGAGTAATAATGGCCATTTTCTACTGGTTCTTGTTTTCCTCAATTACAGTGTAATGTAGCCACGCAGCATTTTCAAAACAATACACCCGAACGCACAGGTAGTGTTCCGATAGCCTGTTATCGGAGATTGGAACTTACCGTTAGTGATTGAACATTTTATCTAGTTGACCGAGTTATTGAATAATATAATGTAATTTAGTTTTTAGCAGAAAAACGGAACAAAATTGTCACATTCTGATAGTTGATTTTGAATATTCACCTCCTCCCCCCCCCTCGTGGATTTTCTATAAAGGGATGATTATTTAGGCGAAAAACCATATGCTGATTTTAGTCAGATAAACTGGAAGAATAATGTATAAAGTTCTGTTGTTTGGCTTAGGGATCGACCCTAACTTGTAAAATGAAGAACTCAAAGCGGACATGGGCTCTTCTATTGCTAATTATCGCTGGGTCGCTGAGTTCCACTAAAGCGCAGCGAGTGCGGAGCGGAGATGCGAGCTTTGCTGATCAGCGCTATGATGGCGCTATCGACAAGCGCGTGATGGAATCAAGAGCCGGGGGTGGACGAAATGTGGCGGAGGGAACATGCGTCCCCGAGAGGCATGAAGTGCGCACTATTATCAAAACAAAGGACTCCATTGCTCAAGGGGCCATTTTCCTTCAAGCGCCAGCAAACCTCAGTTCGACAGCGGCCTGTCTGCGCCTCTGCTGCTCACTGCCGTCATGCACTACGGCCATCGTTAAACGGGTAAGTTGGATTAGTGGGGTCATAGACTCATATATGAGTCTATGACTTGATGCTCAGCTGATGTAATATGTATACTATACGTGTTTAAATCTACTTTTAACGACAGCTACCCGGCTGTAATGATTTGTAGAGATTTCGATTTTCTTTTTCTTTTAATACCGCTTCACTCACTTTGATATACTTTTTACCCTAATATCATATGACTGCTTAAGGCTGATGATACTGTAACAGCTCTTTCTGCTAGAACTGTCACTGCAAGCAATAGTGCAAGTTGTTTACATATTTATTATTGTTTGTTAGTATTAGAATGCATACTAGGCTATGTAGATACTACAACTACTAGGCTACCGGTACTCTAGGTGACTCATCGGGAGTCAATTGAAGTAGCCTACTGCTTACTTACGATGTAACTCCTGTCGTGCGCCAAGAAGTGAAAGATGCAATGGTTGTAATGCCATGTTTAGGGTGGGTGGATTTTATGGACATCCCTTGAAACCTGGCTCAACTTTTCCCTTGGCTTAGAAGATACAGCTTAAGATACTTACACTTCTCCAATAACTCTCATTTAAACAACTTTTTGTGTATTCCATCATTTGAATCAATGCAAAATTCACTAAATGAACATGACGTCATGGATATCTTGCTAATAAATTCATGTGAAAGTAAATTTGTGTGTTGAATAATTCATGATAAATTGCAGGTGTTTTCCAGTGGCAGTTATGGGCTACGGTTGAATTCTCTTTTTAGGTCCATGTAGAAGTCGAAGTTGGTTTCAAGATGCATCTGTAAAATCCAGCGTTAATGTGCAGTTACATTAGTTTTTTCCACAGGCGGACACAGGCGAAGCTTGACATCCTTGAATTGTTTTATATCCAAGATGGGACACTGGCATCCTATTTTGTGCCCAGTAGAGACGCGAGAGCATTCTTGGTTCCACAAATAGACCCGACACTCACGTGGCACTGTCCTGCCAACGTACCCGCCGCAACTACGGAGAACGAGGTTTTTTTTTTGCCGGGCCGTCGGTATGGTGTAGTCTTTCATCTGGGCCTTGCTCCCTCACTTGAACTATTTAAGGCTCAGATTAAGACTGAACTGTTTGAAAGGCCATACTCTTGATTCTGTTGCATTGCTGACTATCCATTTATTGCCTGCCTAAAAGTAGATTTTGTAAAGCGCCCTAAAATCCTCCTAGACTTGTTATGGCGCTATAGCAAATTAGCCTGTGTATTGTTATTATTATTGGTTATTTGTGCCCAGGATGTGACGCTGGCGTGCTACCTTTTTGACTGCCGGCAGCCCACGGTCTGCGTTTTCTCTACTAACAATGACTTTGAGGTGACCCACTTTATCCATTCCCCGGCGCGCCCAGCGCCCACCTTAGACAATCAAGGTCAGGATCAAGAGCATGCCGCAGACCTCGCCAGCCTGGCTATCATGACAACAACGCCTAGGCCCCGTTCGCCAACTCACTCGACTACCATCAAGTTATCAGGTGAAGCTTCAAATGTCTTTTGACACTACTGTAAAACATGAAATTTTTGCGTGCATGTTATTTTTTGCCAATTTTGCGAATCGGGAAAACTCGCTAGAATTACATGGAGCAAATATAAAGCTGCAGAAGCTAATATAATGGGAAGTCCTCTAAAACGCAAAAATTAGGTGCATAACAATTTCTGAGAGCAAAACCGCAAAAATAACATGCAACAAAAATAAATTTTTTTACAGTATTTGGTGAATGTGCGTGCTCATTCAGCGAATCATCCATGCCATAATTATGATTGAAAAGCCTTCTGATCTTGTTGCATTTTTTAGTTGCAATATTTTTTTTTCTGGTTTTTGAGGATGAAAATTTAAGAAAATATATATAGTACTGTACATTTAGTCTAGGATATAAATATATAAATGTGCATGCTGCGCTGTTGTGTATTGCAGGAGAGTTGATGAGTGAGTGTGTGGGAGAGGATGAGGACGGCAGAGAGGGGGGTGGTGGGAGGGGTCAGTGCACCCTGCCAAACAGCGTTTGTGAATCCGGATACTGCGTCTGTCGCAGAGGATATCACACTTTTGGAACACAGTGTAGTATGTAGCCGATTTGCCTTTTGTTACTACGCCATTATAATTACTATGCCTAGTGATTATTGAGCTTCCTGTAAAAACTACATTACAGTATCTAAGCCCTATAGATCAGACAAAATTTGTCGGTTGTTTATGTTTTAGTATTATTTTATGAAATAATTGGTATAGTTTAAATTATTCGTGTAGATTTTATTTGATTTTAGCGTAATATATTCTATTTTGTGTTGTTCCTTAGTTATATGTTTCACTCTTGCATCGCCCTCATACTAACATACATCTGTAATACAGTCTGGTGTGTGGTGCATTCTAACATAGTTGTCTCTGATTGGCTTTGCAGAGAAAGACTGTCGAGACTATGAGTTTGAGTGTACGACCATCGCTGAGCCGTGCATTGCCATCTACGACCAGTGTGACGGTATCGTTCAGTGCAGAGATGGGTCTGACGAACTCAACTGTCCCTCTGGTACGGCCTCTTCTGATTTTGTTTGGAATCTTGATTCATTTTCCATTAAAAAGCAAATAGCCTTGAAAACACAGTCAAACTTGCATCCATGCCTGCAGCCTCCTTCTTTGCGATAACGAATTCTATATGATTATTCAACGTAATTTTTTTTGGCCCAGTCCGTAGGTGACTTCGACTCCTTGCATTTTCATTCTGGTAACTTAAGCCCTTTGAACTTTGTGGTATATATTGAAACGGATATCAGTACTTTTCCAACATGTATTCTTTGCTTTCTTTGCAATATTTTATAGATATTGGACTTATCTCCATTCAAGTGCCATAATTCGCTATAGATGATAGGACTAGGTGCTATGAGGTGCATTTATTTGGAGGTGATGGCGCTTTGTAATTTTTTCATTGCACTTGTACAAAAAATTGTTTTGGCGTATCTGATTTTTGATGTAGTCTCTAGATTTAGTTATGTAACATGGCATGGTTTCAACATTGTATATGATGTGAATAATACATCTATGGCGTGTACTGGTTAATCGTTTTTGGTAATACTTCCTAATACTGTTATATCTCATGTTGTGAAACTTTATCAACGAGTTTTATACCTTGCATGTCGATATGATTTAGTGATAGCCTACTTGGTGATTAGTTATCTTATTTTAAGTCATCATTATTGAAGCGATATGCTCTGAAACTGCAATGGCTAGTTATAAACTCTCCTTTTTATTTCTAGCCACGATATAAAGCCAGGAAGGAGGCGGTAGAGAGCGATATGAAGGAGCGAGGCATGAATAGAGAGATGGCAAAGAATTGAGAGTTGTGGGGGAGTCTCATGGTGGGAAATGTCCAACCTGTGTTTTCACGGAAAAGTGGACGTAAAACGTAAATGATGATGATGATATAGCCTTCAGAGCAGGTTACTTAAGGAGAAATTCAGTAATATTGTTATTTTGTGGAATTAGTCGACAATGAAGTCTGGTCTGCCATGCGTCCAACAACTTTTCAACTCTCAGTAATATATTACCGGGGATATATACATGATTTACAAGTAAGTTACAAATCGGCGCTCTTTCGTCATTTTTGTAACAGATCAAAAATCTGATACATGCGTTTTGTGGAGAATTATATATATATACAATAAGTTTGTCAATTTTATTATTATAGTTTTGCCTCACTGTTGTCAGTGGTGTACTGTTTCCAATACAGCGGTCCTGAGTAATGCGCTGTAATGGTGTACGAAATTAGGCCCTACTGATACAAATTCGTCACAGAAGCGGAAGTTAACTCGGCAATAACTCTACAGGGCAATTGCAATTTTTTGAATCTGCATTGCTTGGCCATGGAGGTGAAGCATTGATGTGGGATATTTTTACATAGATAGTCTTTTCATATCCTAGCATTTATCAATCCCATTCTCAATATTCATCATACTCATTCGGTATGTGTCTCGTCTGGAAATAAGTTTTTGAAGGCCCATTGGCAAGAATGCTGTTGGTTGCTTTGTGAGTAATGCACGGATCACATCTTTGCCTTGAAAATGTTTGATGATCTCTGCTCAATTTTCATCATACATTTTCTTAGAAAAGCTAAATAAGTCATAGTTGCTAATGTTTAAGTTAAGTCTACAGGTAAGGTATTGTTTTATTTCCTTCTGAGAAATACAAGATCTGTATTGATTGGCCCCAATTTCTCATGCATTTGAAATAGTACAAAACTGACAAAATTGAGGCGATAAATATAAAATTTGACAAAGTTATTTCAAATTAAATTCTCTACAAAATGTAAATTTTTACTTTAAAAAAGATCAAACGGCGCCAATTGCATCTTGTTGATCATGTGGCCACTGTCCGGGAACTGTGAAGCTGCACTTTGTGTGAAGCGTTGAATACACTCGATGTAGCAACCCATCGCTGCCAGATTGTATTATGATTTTAATGGCGTAATGAATGCGTAATAAATTTAGATATGGATGATGCTCATAGATTTCTACTTTCGTCTTTGTTTTGCTGTGCCACCTAGCATTGGCACCTTCGTCTGTACATCAGCTCGAGCAAACAGGAAGCAGTAGTCTGAGGCATAGCCCCCTATCGAGCAGCAGTGGCATGCAGAGTAGCAGCGTGAAGCAACAACAGACAGAATCAAGTGAAGCTGGGATTGGAAGAAAAGTAGAGAAATCACACGACACGAGAGTGGGAAGTAGAAACCGGGACAGTGAAACTGATGAAGGTGCGAGATTGAATGATGAATTAGAGCAGGGGCATGAGAGCAGAGTGCAAGGGGAACAGGAGAGCAGATTGCATGGTGATTCCAGCGGAGCAGAACATACTTCAAAACTTGACTCAGAGAGGCAAGGTGACAGGTCAGATGATTCATTGGTCACAGAAAGACAGGGAAGCAGATTAGATTCTTCTGACTCGGCATACAGTGATGAGCTGGGTAGAGCAGGGGGCAGAATGCAGACTGCAGACAGTCGACTTACAGGAAGTAGAAACCAAGATCGAGCGGCTGTAGACAAACCTGAGTATACCAGGGACCAGCCCTCACTATATCAGTCGTCTAGGGACAGATCCCTTATTTCCCAGAAGGATAGCGATAGACCCCCAGATTCTGTTCCAATGGGAAAGTTTCGTCATCTGAAGCCTATTGAGAGTGCAAGTGTTGCTGAAATTTCTGTTCGGGGTCAAGCGTATGCCCCCCCTACCAGATCAGACCCCCTTCGTCCTCCACATGACTCTGACATCGACGCTGATTCTGTGTCGGGTCAGCAAAGGGCGAAAGACGATCGACCAATTGGGCGTGATCGTGCAGAAGTCCATGCTCGTAGGCCTGATTATGACGGCCGCGCAGCATATCCTGATCCTGATCCTGTTCTTGATGCTAATCTCGTCCCTGACCAGGCTTATGCTAGCAGGCAGAGGGGGCGCGTAGAGAACGGGGGTCATGACGATGTAAGGGGTGGTGCCGGGGTGAAGGGCTGGGTGGGGAGGGAATTAGGCGACGGTGCTCGCAGTACGCTGCATGCAGAACGGGAGAAAGTCAGAGATAGGGGAAGCAGTGCTGAATCGGAGGCGAGAAGCGATGCACGAAAAAGTGAGAAAGGCTTCGGAGCAGCAAGCATTGCTAAAGAGCACCATCATTCGCAAGAATTGGATTCAGAGCACCGTCATTTCGTCGCTGCTGACGGAGACTTAGACGCAGGCGAGGAACAGGGCAGAGGGTCCAAGGGCTTGGCCCCCTCGCAATATGATTCCGCCCCCCCTTCCTCGTCTGACAAGGACGCCCCTGAAGCTTCACCCCCAATCGAACATAGAAACAGGACCAGGCTGGGAGTGGGGGGCAAGGCCCTCCCTGGGAGCAGTGGAGGCGGAGGAGAGGTAGGAGAAACAAGATCCGATGGCAAGTCATCTGAAGGGCATCACAGTCTGCAGGCCTTGGGCCAGGCACATGCAGGGGACGGAGCAGGGAACGTGCTGGACTCGCATCATGAGGGGGCAGGGGGCTCGGACTACAGCAGGGTCAGGGGTCATCTACGGCCGGGGGGAAGTGATGCAGACTACAGCAGGGTTAGTGATACAGACTATGCTGTGAGCGACGGACGAGACTCTAGATACGGAGAGCGGTTGGGGTATGGAATAAAGGACGCAAGATATGGGGTAAAGGATTCAAGATATAGGGTCGAGGACACGGTTGAGCCAGGGTACAAGGACTCACGCTATGGACTGAGGGAGGGATCGGACACTAGATACGCGGTGAGCAGGGTGGGGTTGGATGAGTACCCACGCTCTGATGTCTCGGCGACAAATGTCAAGGGATCCATCGGAAGTGAATCTCTTGCCCACAAGGGGGACCAGGGAGCCTCCTCTCGCTCTCACATCTTGGCGCATGCCAAAGGTTCACGTTATGATTCAAGTGCTGCGGTGGGCAGGATTGCAGATCGTTATGACTCTGCCCCCTTGCTGGCTGAAGGAGTCAGAAGCGCAGACCGCTACGATCTGTACGATAGAGAACATGGTGCAAGGACACACCATTATGGGACAAGAGAGGGCGCGCTAAGAGGAGGTGAGTATGAAGGAGACTACTATTCACAGCCTGGGAGCGTTGACTTTGATACAGCATCACTGACCAATCAGGATGCAGGACGCAGGGTCAGACCAGAGGTCAAATCAGGCAGCCTTGAGGCTAAGAAGGGAAGTCATTGGAGAGGAGAAGCGGAGGGACAAGGAGGGAGGCAAGGAGAGAGGCAGGGAGATGGACAGGCAATGGGACATGCAGGCACGCAGTCCGAGCGGATTGGGGGTAGTAAGGGAAGAGTGATAACTGAAAGTGGAACAAGACCCGATGTCTCTGAAGGTAATTAAGCATGGCGTCCGACAGAGCTTGTTTCGTGTTCTTTGGAAAAGTTGTACTTTGTTACGCAATATTTGTTCTTCTTTCAAGCTTGTTTTTTTGCAGCACTCTGCTGGTTGTGGTTTAGAAGTCATGTACATTTTCTGTGTTTTATGTTGTTGTCATCTCTTTTAAGTTGCATGATTTTTATACTCAATCTCTCTTTGGTCTAGCTTGTATAGTTGAACTTGTTTAATGAACATTTGTAGCATGCCATTTATTCCTATGCCATATTAAAATTGTATGGATGCAATATCTGATGTACTTTGTCAGTGATTTAAAACATATTCACAGCTTAATACCATGTATGTATTAAAGACGTGTACTATGATTAGTTGTACTCGTACATGTGTAGCTGTGTATGTCTAATCTATGTACAATACTATCTACTCTTGTGTTAAAAATATGACATCTCTAGGCTCTTGGTCATAGCTGTATAACTTCTTTAATAGTTGCTGGAATTGAATGAAATTTGAACCTAATTTTGACTTTTAAAAACAATAAAAACAACTATTTAAGCCATCAAAAATTGTAATTGAAAATGCATCATTTGAAATAAAGATGCGGTCTCACAGACATATGAGTGTGCCACTATCTTAAAGCGACGCGTTGATCAAATTTGTTAAATTCAGATACGACAACTGTAGCTTTATTGTGTAATAGAGCACATTGGCGTTCTTGTTCTGATGCTTGTCGTGCATCTACAACCAGGTTGTCTTGGTTACAGAATATATTACTCTTCACAGTGAGAAGGATTGAAGTCTTTTAGTTGCTGTTGCAGAGTCTCGCATGCAGTGTACCTTTCTGCGAGTGCACGACGTTAGCGTGCAATATTTTTTTATCGTATATTATTCATTTAATTTTGATCAACTATCTATCTATTGTTAATCGATACAAAATTCTTGTAAGTATATCGCATATTTGCAGCCTTAGCCTTCGTACATCGTTCAACACAAGAGGTTTTGTTTTCTGGAATTCGGTGTATATTATGTGTGTATATTTTAAATCTGATGTAAATGACGCGCATACGTTTTAGAGTTTTGTCAATGATTTTTTATGATGATTATTATATTGTATGACTCTTTAACTATAATTTTCCCCCGTTTGAATGAGCCAACGGTAGTTCTGTATTTGTACGGCGTTTAATTTAATTTATTTGTCTTTTGATTGGTTTGATCTAGTTATATGTTTTATTTAATTTATTTTGTAATGACATGTAACATTTATTTGATTACGTTGAAGCTTGAAGTTATGAGCTCTATATAAATATATGCACCAAATTTTTTATTTATTTTTTATTGCATTGACTTTTAATGTTTCCCTTGAGTTTGACTAGCCTGTTCTTTCGTTGCAACTTCTTTTGCTGTTGACTATTGTTTATTGACTCTGTGTTGTTATTCAAGTGTGGCTTGCTGCTGGTAGCCGCTGTCTCACAGAGTTCTGCGCTCTCTTTTGTAAACACACTATAAAACATGACATTTTTGCTGCATGTTACTTTCGCAGTCTTTCTTCTCAGAAATTTAGCTGCACTAAATTTTTGCGTTTTTGATGACAACCCATTATAAACAGCTTCAGCAGTTTTAATTTGGAGCATGTAATTTTTGCAAGTTTTACCGATTCACAAAATTCGCGATTTAATTACATGGACGGTTAAATTTCATGTTTTACAGTACTGTACTAAGTGTTTGCTAGTCTGCATAGTTTTCTGCAGATAATGGTATTCTATTTTTTCTAGAAATTGTTCACGCAATCTTAATTTGTTTATGAGCACAGTAGCTTGTAACGTAATATTATTGTTATGTGCATACTTATGCGAATGCGAATGTGCTTACTGTTTAAATACCATTGTTCATGAAACTAGTGGTGTTCATAAGTTTAAAACTGAGAAGGTAATTATTTTAGTTTTAGAAGTCTATTTTGTATGAGATTATTGTGTGATGATGCTTTATCGCTGTTTGGTTTACTCTTTGTTTCAATCAGTTCTCTGTTTGTTACATTTAATGCTTGACAGCCTGATTGTAAAATGAATTTGGTCTTTTTGAAAATTGAATATAGATTTTCCCAGAAAGGATTTTCACAGAGTGTGACTAACCACGATAAGAGGACTAACTGGTCCTCTATTGGTGTAATTTGGTGTAAGTTTTGTACTGGCGTAAATGTCATTAACATGAAGGCGGTGGGTAGTAGTTGAGTTGCGTCCCAGGCAGTCTCAGCCTTTTCCAAATTTTCTTATCCGAGCAGCACTCATTATGGGAGGTGAATAGTGCCAAATTTTTGCTCGACACAAATCTTTGACTCTTGCTAACTGTTTTTTATACACATTTTTCATGCTAAAATTATCAAAGAGATAACAAACCGCAATCTGCTACTGAGTGAAAACATGTCACCTTCTATTACAAAATTATTATGTTGAAATTTCAAGAAAAATTCGCTGCATGAGGGAGCAAATTCCCCCTTGGCCCCCCTAATTCAATCAGTGTTTGATGTTAAACGTTGTAGTATTTCTAACCGTACTTCTATGTATGCATTTATTTAGCTGTTAAATTGAAAGTTGCAAAATGTGCATTGCAGGTGAAGAGGCAGTGACACAGTCTGCAGATCAGAAGTCTGGTGCCGGCCATTCTGCACTGCTGCACAGTGATGCCGGTTAGATCCCGCTCTTGCGCACAGCTATAATTATTGCTGTTATAATTATTCCAGTAACCAGAACATATGCCTCTAGTTGTAAATTGCTTGGTGACTATTAGTGCTTTTTGGCTTCCATCAAAATATGTGAAAAGTTTGAAAGCTTTCACAACTGTTGTTGGTCTGTCATTGTGCCTTTAAGTTACAAAAAATGTGCAATTTATATAACATTGGCTGCTCTACTAGCGCGTGGACATTTTGCAATATATGGTCATGCGCTCAAAGAGGCTCAAATAATTAATTAGATGGCCGACCAAAAAACCATTTAACAAAGGCATGTTGAGATGGAGCTAGTTTGAGATTGAGCTATGGACCAATCCTGAAGCCGTGAACCGTTGATCCCGGTTAGATCCTGATCTCGTAATGGTTAATGCTTGCTGATTGGTCACTGATCAGGCTTTCTTGACCTTGATTTTGGTCTCAGTTGATTCGCGCATTGACCATTTCGTTCGCCTCTCTCAACATCGCCGTACATTTATAGTTGTAGTCGTCAAAGTTTAATTGTACTGCAGTATTCCATAAGGACGGATATGGTGGCGCGGCGAAACTTATTTCACAACAATCCCATGTTAGCAAAAGGCAATTCAATGTTGTCACTACAGCAGGTCCGTGAACAGGAACTGTTTCAAAGCGCCTCCCTGCAAGAGGCAAGAGATTCTAGTTCGCAGATTTTCCGCGGCAAATAGTTTTTCATGTAGGAACTACATGGTGCAGCAAAACTGAAAGAGCCTTCAGTCAGCTGTGCCCGAATAGCAGGCGCAGCCAGGCGTGTTGTGCCTGCAGAAGAGTAAAGCTGACGAGCTTGGGATTAATATTTGGCGGAGTTGCTCGGGGATTGTAGAGTAACTGCTAATTAATGGACAGATACTTTTGGTGTTTAACTTGATATAAATTGTCCTAGCATTAGTGTTTTATTTTAGATTAAAAGAAATTAGTTAATCATTAGCCTACATTTTAGTTTTGTACGTCCTAGATTAACTACTTTTGATTTTAAATGATTAATTTACAGGAAAATAATTGCTCGACGCTGTGTGCATTCAGGCGTAGCCTCGCTGCCTACCCCCACCCCACCCCCTCCACTCAGCAGCCCCACCTCATTGGGCGGTAGTGACAGCAAGGCGGCCCCCTCCTCCCCCCTTGCCTCTCCCACCCCCGCATCTCCTCCTCCTTCCGGCACCATTCCAATATCTGCTTCATCCCTCGAAGGGGTGGAGCCTGTCGCCGTCGAGCGTTCTGATTGGTCGATGCCAGTGCCGCGCGGCGCAGTGGTGGCGCTGGTGCTGGGGATAGTCCTCACCTCCCTCCTCCTTCTATTGGTCGGCTGTCGGGTCAACCAGGCGCGCAGGTCAAGGTCACGCAAAGGTCGGCCACTCAGCTCCAACGAGGCCGACTACCTCATCAATGGAATGTATCTGTAGCGGGATAACATGTCAGCTGAGGCCAAACCCCGTCAAACTGGGGATGAGGTGGGGAAGGGAGACAAGACAATGTATAAATATGCGTGTGATTAGGAAGGGGGGGCTCGGCGCTGCATGTGGCATGCTGAGAATGATGATTTGGCATATGGAGTTTGAGCTTCTACATCGCAGAGGGAGGAAGTTGAGAGTAAAAGTTTGAGTGAGTTGCGTATGTGAGTGTGGTGGTCATTGATGAATATCAGTCTCGAATATTGTGTCGTTGGTTATTTGTGAAACGCGTTGATTTTATCTAGAGCTCCTATTTCAATTATGAATCATATGTTGACACAGTTTGTAATGATGCGATATGACAGGTGATAGGCTACCTCTGATTATGGTGATTTTTACAAATGAAAATGTGTTATTACCAGTTGTGAGTGGGGTTGTGATTTGAGGACCGTGTGTACTGTGTAGTAACGAAGACTTTTACAGTCTGGTTTTGTGCGAAGGGCTATGCACAAATCGCTCCTCCCTCTTTAGTCGCCTTTTACGACTCGCCCGGGCAGCTTTGGGCTGCAAGCCAATTCTTTGTTCCCCGGCTTGCAGGGATAGTCACTAGCAGGGTTAGACCTGCTGGGGTAGCTCCGCAATGGGCAGAATTGTGATTCAAGGGTCAAATTTAGATTTGAGAAGGTGTGCGGGTAAGAACATCGTAAGGATTGTAATTTTCCAGTTGAAAATTTAGATGTCCGTGACAAACAAAGCGGTGTATCATTATCGTTTCAGTTAGAGCTGTTAATCATGAGTCATGACAATGCTGTATATGAGTCTTGTGACTGTCCGTGCATGCGTGATATTATCGTATTGCTCGGTACATAATGCTCGGGTTACATCGGTTCTTCCGCTAGTGTTCCGCCGTAATGTCAACACACGCGTCATCCCGGAAGCCATATCTTTGCTCATGGCGCGTGTGTTTGTACTACGGCAGAAGACAGGCGGATTAACCGATGTAACTCGAGCTTTATCGTTCTGTGTGGGTTGTAAGCTTATGCAATGAGGCTATACTACTCTATCAGACTGTTTGATAGAGTGATGTGTACATCTAAGAATTTTTCACCAGAGCTATGAAAATGCGAAAATTTATGTTTGAAAATTATGTTTCAATTATACTGCGCAATCGCGTGTCGATGACAATAGTTTGGTGTGCTATCATATATAATGCAGTACATATACAATGTTGTCTAAATGTGTCTGGCATAATTAAATTTTGTAGATATCTGTCAGTGGGCTAATGGGTTTTTTGAAGTTTAGGCTTTAACTTAAGGCTTTGAGATAATTAATGTGCCGATATAGAACTATATCAACGTGTTATTTTTGAGTGATTACTTTCTTTGATATTTTATATTAAATTTATGCTTAATTTGGCTAAAGAAATTGTATGATTTACGATAGATATTAGTAATATTTGTATAGTTTAAGAAATTTCTACCGAACTGAAAAACTTCTGAGACCGTGAAGTTCTTTAATTTATTACCTTTTGTGCAGTGTTCGCTTAAATCAACCATGTTTTACATTTTTTTCACGTTGTCTGTAAATCCTGGTCTATTTTACTCCATATGCTCCCATAGCATACATTCAAGGCATGAAGTTGTTGAGTTATTTAATTTCGAAACTTTTCCGCGTAATTTGTTGTCATTTGTTTTCTTATTTTTGGGAGGCTTTAAGTAGCCATGGCCTCCGTCACTGCAGATGTGGATTTACTTGCCCAGTGTCAATTAAAATGCCAAATGAGCAAATCAACACTGAAGATACCTCAATGACTTTGATCTGCTAGCGTGTAGCTTAGGCCTACAGCGCTTTGAATCAAATTTAAATGTGCATGCTTAGCTGATTGGACAACATTGAACTTCTTAGTTTCTGCTGAACAATTTCTTTAGAAGTTTGTACTTTTGATACCTGATGGCCTGAGGATGATATTGATTATGAATTATTTTAAACTGGATATATTTTCTAGAAGTTATGTACATTTCAGAAGTATTATGACTTGACGCGTGCATAACATGCCACCGAGCTCACTATTGAATTGTTTATTTTGACTAGTTACAAGCCTCATGACGCAACATCGCGTTTGCTTATAATTTGGAATGTTTATTATGTGTAGGCAAATGAAGAACCGTACACTGAAAATTGACTAACATTATATTAGTGTGACAAAATGTGATTATCATTTCAAATGCTGTTTATTGTTTAATCAAGAAATCGTACTTGTAATTGACAAATATAAAAAATCGGTGTTAATTATTGATTCTATGGCTTGTGACGATTATTTTTTCAAATTCTTGAAGTGTTTCTGAACATTCCATATCATACGCAAATATGCTTCCTGATTAGTTATTTTAATGGCATAGATTATATCAGACCTTCTCAACCTTTTCTGTTACAAGGAACATTCAATTTTGGTTAAAAAAAGGTTGAAAAACAACAACTCATGATACACATACACGCTGAAAATTTGTTATTTTTTAAAAGAAATATAATTTTGAATTAATGACTATATCTTTTAAAATATATTACATTAATGTCAATATGGCTGCTGTTGTTTTACATAGATGGTTAAAGAATTTGACAAGTTTAGACCGAGTTATAGCAACGTTTTGAGGGGTGCAATTTTCATCGGATCATGGTGTAATAATAATATAGTTGTTATAACTAATTTTGAAGTCAAAATTCTTAATTTTCTTCAGGTGGTTGGTGGAATACTTTGATATTTTTCATGGAACACCGGTGTTCTGCGGAACACCGGTTGAGAAAGCGTGGATTATATAATTTTGTCTATATACTACTCAACATGAACTGATGGACTATTGTTAATGTAAATATCGAGTCAAATTGTTCCAAGCTATGGTTATTGCTATTGCGTTGATGCTGAGGGAGGATGTGACCTTGGTAGCGCTTCTCAAGATCAGCATACACGTTGGCAAACAGCTTCTTTACATCCGTGCTGCCACCTGTCTGAACTGGACGTAACATAACTATTCAACTATTAAGTTGAATAGTTGGCCTGCTACGTATCGTCTACAAATAAATATACTATTTTAATTGACATAATTTTATTCATGTATCTGAATTGCATGTTACTAGTATTTTCAAATTCAAATCTGATATCTGACTATCGTTTGTTTAGAAGGAGAGGTCGAGAGGGTGGCTGGGTAGGCGGATTGAAGAAATTTTATTATCTGGCAAGAGTTCTCAAAAATATTGTCAAAGTCAATGAAACTACTACAAAAGTTCAATGGATATGCCTAGCCTACAAGATGTGTCTTCAGAGGTCGCATCCTGTTGTGCTCTGGCTCTAGAACCACTGCTATGGAGTCTAGACTCTAGAGCCCAGCAAAGAAAATTTTTAGAAACACTGCTCTAGAGTCTAGACTCTAGAGTAGTGGTCCTGAAATTTTTCTTTGGTGGGCCACCTTTTATCTTTTTAAATCTTTGAGGGCCGCATCTGGCTTCGGTTCAACACACCACCGGGGTGGGGGGGGGGGCGGGTGGGGAGAGCTGACAGAAATTTTTAAAGCCTTTCTTGTCAGTCATTGTGAAATTAATATATGCCCAAAAAACCACAAAATAACCGAAACGCAATGTCGAGCCTAACAACATAGCCTACATGTAGTCACGGGCCGCAGTGGCCCTTTCAGCAACACGTCTGCGGGCCACATAAAAAATTCCGAGAGCCACTTTTAGCCCGCGGGTAGCACTTTGAGAACCCCTGCTCTAGAGTGTAGACTCTAGTTGGAACTTTGCCTTTACCACTGACTTTTTTATTTGATAAAGTACCAAACTGCGGCCGAGAGCTATGAAATTTAATATAAGACTCCGTTTTGCTAGTTTATGTCATTGACGTCTTAAGTGCATCCAAAAAATTAATTACAGTATGATACTTTGACAAATTGTTCTGTGGTCACACTAACAAAGGCCTTTGTTTTGTTTTGCGCTTGTGAAGCGGAGCGATATTAGAGGTTTGCTACTCAAGCGTTGACATAAGACAGTAGAAGGATGGGCTTGTTAGGATGCACGATGCGCTTACTATTGTTGGTCGGAGCGCTTGCAGTGGGGGTGATCGTGGTACAAATATGGCTCACGCACAAGACCTATACGTTTAGCGCCAAGGATGTGGCTGCGATCGCTGTCAAGCACACAGGTTAGTTTCTGGGACTGGGTTTATGCATTGCAAGCGTACTGGCTAGATAGGGTACTAGATTGCCCTCCCGGGTACTTCTTTTCGACCTGCTGATAGGGGTTGGGATGAAAGATGACCCCAGGGAAAAGATAGCATACAGAAGAAAGAGCAGTGTTGTGTTTTTGTGTTTTCTCCGCGCAATAAAATGTGCGACAGAATTTGTAGAAATGACGGGCCATGACGTGATTGTGGGTTATTATTTTTAATAATAGGCTGTATCTAATTTTTTTAAAGGCTGATAAACAATTCATATTATGTACTGAAAGCAGAAAAAGGTTGCTTCTAAGACAAGGGTGAAGGGTGTATTAGTTTGATAGGCCAGTTTAATGTTTAAGTATGAAGAATAATTGAACATGAATTGATGATAATGGATTAATGGTGTGTTACGTCCAGTTCAGACAGGTGGCAGCACGGATGTAAAGAAGCTGTTTGCCAACGTGTATGCTGATCTTGAGAAGCGCTACCAAGGTCACATCCTCCCTCAGCATCATCTCCAATGGGTGTTCATGAACGCGGGGGGATGGATGGGTTCCATGTGTCTGCTTCACGCTTCCCTCACTGAATACATCCTCTTCTTTGGAACAGCACTCGACACAATGGGCCACTCTGGTATGTAGATCACTGTATGGTATGTAGATCACTCAGATATATAGGCCACTCTGGTATGGAGACTTCTGTGGTATGTACATCACTCTTATATAGATCACTCTGGTATGTAGATTGGTAGTACTATGGTATACTGATCACTCTGGTCTTGTAGACCTCTCTGGTATGTAGACCTCTCCGGTATGTAGGCTACTCAATACTCTGGTATGTAGGCCTTCTGGTTGTGTTGGTCACCTCGCTATGTAATAACAATACGTAATAATCGCCCAAAAGTTGGGAGTAAGGAGGTCAATTTTTGAAAAGTAAAAAAGAGTTGTTAAGAATGGTCCGAAAAATTTAAACATTTTGCAACCACTGTTAAAAATGGCTTTAGAAATGGACAGGCACTAACATTGGAAATGGCTTCTGGCCGGGGAACAAAGAATTGGCCTGCAGCCCATGGCTCCCCCGGTGAGTCATAGAAGGCGATTAAAGAAGGGGAGTGGTTCTATGATGGCCCTCCTACACAGAACCAGACTGTAATAGTCCTTGTTACTACACACGATCCTTATACTACAAAAAAAAAAATTTATCATAAACTTAAAGCTACCTGCCCCCGCGCATAGGCTTGAGCGGAAAGGAAGAAGTCTTACTTGAGTCTGGAAATTCTTATGGTGAAATTACACCTTTCGGTCAAAATGAAGGAAGCGGTCAAAACGAAGGAAGCGGTCAAAATGAAGGAAGCGGTCAAAACGAAGGAAGCGGTCAAAACGAAGGAAGTCTTGTCGTTAAGGACAGTACTAAAAGGCCGTAGAGACGCCGACTGTTTGCGGTCGTTTTGTCGTGGCGTGCACACCTTTCGGTCAAAACGACGAAAGTTTTGGCGTTACGGACTAAAGTCGTATATATTACTATAGAACTTGTCCAGCTGACATGTCGTCATGATCCTTAACGACAAGACTTCCTTCGTTTTGACCGCTTCCTTCGTTTTGACCGAAAGGTGTAATTTTACCATTAGGGTGTTACTATCTGAATGGTTCATATCATGCATCAGGATGTACATGTATACCTTGCTTCTGTAAAATTAATAATTATGACTTAATTACAAATTTTCTGTTTCATTTTTAGACTGATCTAGCCTGTATAATTTGTTTCCTTGCAGGTCGATATTGGGCGAATGTCTCTGACACGGTATTGGCTGGTGAGTTCCACCAATGGCAGGAGGGCGAGCTCAATTATCATGTTCACAAACCAGGTACTGGCATCGCTGTTGTGAAGATAAATATTCTATTGACCTGATTATTATTACTATTTTTAGACTAATCGAGCGAGAACTGGGTTACTTTTAACTCCATGGACACTGTAAGGAGGCCTACTGTGATGGAGCAAAAATGGCTCCGAAGTCGGAGTTATTTTTTTAACTGAAATAAACTCCAATTAATTATAACATCATAGCCTTTAATTATTATATAGAAATTGTAGCTTATTGTGTACTGTAGTATTATGTTGATGGTTTTGTTGCTAATATAAATATTGATTATGTGGCCTATTGAATATGCCAAATGTATTTGAGGTGAATTTTATATTAAATTATTTGTCAAATTTATTGTACATGTATTTTATAGTTTGTCGTTTTTTTGTACATTACTATGAAGAGCCAGCTGAAAGCGATTCGCGGACCGGATCTGGCCAGCGGGCACTTTTGAATGGCCATGCTATGGCTTGCATATGCCATGCCATAAACTACAACGTTTCAATGACTTCTGTTTGTATATAGACAAAGTGACAGCACTTCTGAGGCTGACCATATTTAGTTTTTTTCAGGCATGATATGTTTTATTGAAGACGATTGATGATTTATGCACAAATTTTGACCTATGCGTAAAGAACCCACAAACTAGGGTTACGACACATGTAAGCTTTTTGCTTGGCTTGGTCGCAGGTGCGACGGTATTGCACCAGTGGGGAGAAGCAACAGCGGTAAACTTTAAGGCTGGGACGTGGATGGTGGAGTACGGCCGAGGTTTCATTCCCTCTACACTCGGGTTTGCTCTGTCAGACACGCTCTTCTCCACACAGGACTTCATCACCCTCTTCTACATACTGCGCACCTACGCGCGCGCACTCGTACTCGAAGCCGGCACTTGCCTCGCACACTTCCTGGCATGAGCGGGCGACCTTGGAGGCAGTGTGCGGCGTGGGGGGGGTGAAGAGTGGATACAATACGGCTTGAGTGGGGTGTATCCATGTCCTTTAGTACTACTAGTATATGGCTGAGTGAAAGGGGGGTATGTGGGCTCTACACAGCAAGAGTGAACATTAAGGTAAGAGGAACCACATGGCAGGAGTGCAGAGGGGGCATAAAGGCACTATATGATATGCATGAATAGGGCATGGGGGGCTTAGCGGATCAGGGAAGAGCTTATATTGCAGCCTGATCTCTGCGGGCGTGTAGTAGGAGAGGACTCATGGGGAAGGGGTTATTTGCTTGACTCTAAAAAGAATTGAACTGTAATTTACATATTTTGACACAGTTTTATATACTATTTACCTGCACGACATGCATTTGAAAATGCTAAATTTAGAACAGTTTTGCGATAATATATTTCAGCAATATTTTCTTGGTTTGCTGTATGTTTTTGTCATACTTGAGTTTAATATAATTATGGAGCTGTGCATTGCACAATGAAATTTCTTTAAATACTAGTCGAGCTAGGCCGGTTGTTTGTGTTGACAAGCTTCATAAGGTTAATATCACACATCACTGCAGAATACAAGCCAGTGTTTCAGCATCAAGGAAAGAACCGCTTCCCTTCTTAGTTGCCTTCTGCAATGTGCAAGAAGATGTCAAAACTACGGACGGATTGGATTTTTCTCTGGTCACTGGCGTCTACATTAGACCAGCCATTGCTAGTATTAGTAGGCCTATTACTGTTATCATTCCTCGCGTTGTTAGGATACCAGGTCAAATATTTGTTGTATTCTATGTATTTTTAAAGTCTTCTACTCAATATTATTGTTAGACTAATCATGGATGTATTCAGCTGTTAGAGTGTAGATGTTATGACCGTATGTACAGTGTATGCATAAGTGCATCACTTAAACTGCTCCTGAGATTGCTGTGCTGATGAACACTTATGTTGTGCAGTACTTTATAACGTATGGTGTGCAGAAGTATCAAGGACGTATTTCTTCTGGATTGGTGCATTTTTTTGTGAGCTAAATTATTTTTCTGAAAAAATATTGGATGATTTGTTTTATATATCATGTTGTTTATGTTCAAATAAATCTTCTTTTAAAATTAAGCTCTTATGTATCTTGTAACATTTATATAATCTGAATAGAGTACAAGGGAAGTAAAAAATCGGAAGGCCTAAAAAAAGGTTTCATTTGTCAGGTATTTACCCATATCTTAGCAAAAAAAATTAATGATTTCAATGTTTCTAAGATTCAGTGACATCATGAGAACATATTTCAGGGTTCAGAATGCAGATTTAAACAAATTACCATTAAGAGGGCCAATAAATTTGAGAGGGGGGGGGGTTGGGGGGCGAAGCAATTTAAGGGGCCATCGCCCCTCCATTTTTATGTTTCCCTTTTGGCAATGCGCCTGCTGCAGTTATGAATTAATCTTAATCAAGATGATTCATATTTACGTGTCCGGTATATATTGATGTGCAAACAAGGTGGCACAAAAAGACAATTACAGACTTTTCTTATGATGCTTCAAACACTTTTCTCATGGTGGCTTTAATCAGTTTTCTCACAGTGGTTTCACTCACTTTTCTCACGGCGTCACTCACTTTTTTCACGATGGCTTCACTCACTTTTCTCATGGCTTCGCTCACTTTTTCAAGACGGCTTCACTCACTTTTCTCATGCTGGCTTCAATCACTTTTCTCATGATGGCTTCACTCAACATTTCTCCAGCATGATCACTGAAAGAAATTCATTGTTTTTATGGCTGTGACCTTAGGCTACATAGGTGAGTCATGGAACCAGTAAACCTAATCTCTTCAAAACTGTCAAAAGTTTAAGGACTCTGAAGTTTGATTGAAAGGAAATCGCCTAAGAAATAGAAATAGCACTTTTAAACCATCAACATTATTAATAGTATGCTGCATGAGGAGCATGCAAATCATGTTATATCAGCATTTATAATCTAACAATAAATACACTGTATTTGATATCACAACAGCCTGATTACATATAAAAAATCAACCTTATTAACTTTCATAGATTTGAACTACAAGAGTATTACTAGAATCTCTGCCTTTAATCTGACAATACACAATTACACCGTGTTTAAGTCAGTTCTGCCATTCTATTCAACATGATCGTGTAAAAATGACTCCCAAGCAGTCATCTATGATCTAGGCCAGGGATATATAAAGAGCAGCTTGCGGGCCAAATGTGGCTCGGGGGTTTATAAAACGCAGCACGCCCGCTGGAGCAAATGCTAACATTAGATGCGTCTCACGGCTCCATTAAATGCAGTCCACAGCCATATGAATAAACGTCCAGTATGAACTACCAGTGCAACCCCCTGCTCAGGTGGTCACTCGCAGAGTTCACTTTAGCCCTTAAAAAATAAGAGTAACGTTACGCCTGCTGCTTATAAAACAGGAGTAGTGCACTCCTATGCCTTTCAGAAAGGAGTAGGCCTAGAGTAGGCCTAATCCACAATCGTCCATTTTTTCGACTAATGCTACTCCTGCATTTCTAAATCCGAGTAGGCCTAGTTTCAAAAAAACGTCGTTTTTGGAGTACTACTCCTACTAAAGTTATCCCTGGTCACTCGCTTCATACACATCATACGTGGCCCAAGCGCACTTTATCCAGCACAAAAGTGACCGCTGGAAAAATATAGATCGTTGATCCAGGCTTACAAGCAGAGATATATAACGTTACCAAAATAATGACAAATAAATCGATCAGTGGCGTAGCTAAGGGGGGGCGAGGGGGGGCGGACCGCCCCGGGTGACAGCATATGGAGGGTGACACTATGTCACCTCCAACAAAATTTTTCAGCCAGGCT
>JAQIWG010001715.1:0-23130 GCA_034695025.1 Chamaedrilus cognettii | reverse complement strand
CTCCCCCCCCCCTGCTCGTGCAACTATGTCAAGTATTCAGAAAGGAATATTTGACATGGCTTGCAATAATTGCGCACACAACTTTTTTTCTCTTCAAGCACAGTTTAAAAATTAGAGGGAACATTGGTAGTAATTGTTGAAAGAATATAAGTTTCTCTTCACAACCTCAGTTATTGACGTTGCAGTGAGGAGGACGCAGATCTTATGAAAGCCACTCCTCGCCGCGCCTGAGGTTTGCGTATTGATCTACCTGACTTCATGCTCATTGATTACTATGAATGAGTACATCATGATTTGTCATTGTTAGGTGGTTGATTATGTAGAAAGGCTTCGTAAGGTTATACACAAGCATAAGCAGTTGACATGAGTCATGACATCATAACATTTCTAGAGGGAATTACTGATACGATACTTGCTAAACTGTCTGAGTTATGGTGAAATTACACCTTTCGGTCAAAACGAAGGAAGCGGTCAAAACGAAGGAAGCGGTCAAAACGAAGGAAGTCTTGTCGTTAAGGACAGTACTAAAAGGCCGTAGAGACGCCGACTGCTTGTGGTCATTTTGTCGTGGCGTGCACACCTTTCGGTCAAAATGAAGGAAGTTTTATCGTTAAGGACTAAAGTCGTATAGATTACTATAGAACTCGTCCAGCCGACATGACGTCATGATCTTTAACAACAAGACTTCCTTCGTTTTGACCGAAAGGTGTAATTTCACCATTAGAGGCCTACAAATTTGGGTCAATACTTTGGCCTTCTTGTAGGCCCATTTGTTAAACGATACATTAACTGCAGTTAGAATATATAGGCCGATTCAGAGTACAGTTGCGCTTCCTATTCATTTCTCAGTAAAATAATTGTAGCACGCTTGTCACTAGTATTACACTTATAATAAGCACAGATTATATTGATATTTTAAATTAATCATATATGTGAGCTGGGCTTGAAATGATACTGTAAGCGCCTAATACTTAGTTTAATATATTGATTGTGTCTAATAGGCAAAATTAGACTTTAAAGTTTTCTGGAAATATTTAGTCCTACTATTCGTTGTATCACATATGAATAATAGTGATATCACATGTGCTAGATCACAATGAATAATAATAATTAATTCGGTTACAATACAACTCCGAGGACGATGCCAGTGATGATAATGGATGTGATGATGCCTGCCGTGTAGACGATCACTGACGCCCGAGCCCGCTCATGGGCAGATTTTATCTCGCCAGAAAGTGCCAGATTTAACGCACTTACTACAACAAAATATCAAAACTCCTTTAAAAGATAGCATAGGCTAGCCTACACTAAAATGACTAGCTCGCACCTTTGTGCTTTCGTGGGTTTTTGTCGTCTAATTGAGAACCCTCCATCAACATACAACTGTTGCAGTTAAATGTGAAAGTAACGTGATAGCTCCTGGGTTTTGTTAGGGGTTTGGTTAGAGTTAGGGCTGCGTTACGGTTGTAAAGTTGGGATTAGGGCTGAGTTAGGGTTAGGTTAGGGTTTGGTTAGGCCTGCTTCTTTGCTTTGGCAGAAATTTTCAGACATTCTATTTATACATTCTGCTCATCTATAAATACTTTAGAACAGTTCAAGCACACAGGTTGTTCGTGTCAGGGTAACGCAAGTCATTACAACCATTAACAATTGTAGACATCGGGCGTTTCAGAGAGCATATAGTTTCAAACACTCTTGTGTAGATTGTATGCCTTTTAGTCAACGGCGTTATGTTTTTGGAGTCCAAAATGGGCAAGAAAGACTAGTTCAAAGTGAATTTTTTTTTTTAAAGATGTGGTTGTCAACTCTTCATGACCTCTGTTATTATTTATTATTGGAAGGGTGGGGCTGGGAAGCTGGAGTCAGTGTTACTGACCCTGGTACCTCTTCAACCAATACCGTCATCTCCTTAATTAGATTTTTTAGTTAGTTTTCTCCCCGGAAGGCCCCTCATGCTGCTCTCATTGCCCCCGTGAGCTCAGGACACGCGAGTTCTTGTATTCGTGCTGGAAATGGCCTCCCCCTGCTTGGGGTTGGGGGGGAAGACGGCCATGTGTGTATGTGATTAGTCATCTAACTCTCCCACATATTGGTGCAAACCCAGTATATCGTACCGTAATTGAAATTATGCGGATGCTTAGACAAATCTACTCGTGCACTTGAGCTTCCCCGCGCATTTTTTCCTTGGCCCACCGATGCAAGCACCCCCCGCAAGTGGGGGACAAAGAATTTACATTTGCTGAGAGCTCCCCGGGTGAGTCGTAAAAGGCGACTAAAGAAGGAGGAGCGATTCTGTGGCGGCCCTCTTACACAGAACCGGCTATAATAGTCTTCGTTACTACACATGATCCTTAAACTACAAATCTCGCCCCCCCCCCCCCGCCGGCTGCAAGCAGCAACTGTCAAACCTTGGACTGTGATATACCTGTAAGATAACGTGCAATGAGTCCAGTGATGGGGCAGAAGCACCAAGTGAAGGCTACAAATTTTATGTAGAACCAAGTGAGACAAGAAATGCGCAGAGCCACGCCTTGCGGAACGTCAAAAATGTGTCCATCAAAGAAAGAAAAGATGGGCGGCGCTGGCCGTTGCTGTTGAATGACCACTCGCGTCGGACGTTCCTCGTTAATTGGGAGGCCGATGATCACCTCTTTAGTTGTCGTAGCTTTAGTTGTCGTAGAAGGGAGGTTTCCTGGTGGGAAATGATCGCCTTCCGCTATTCGTGGAGATGCCGTGTGCTGGCGGGCATCCATATTAATGCGTTGGTTTTCTGTTATATTGGATTCTGTGTGTAGATGTTGTGTTCTCTTACAGTAGAGCTGCATGATAGATTATGAATACATAGAATATTGTGGAAGCATTCAAGTCTCTTGATACTAGGTAACCTACAGGAAATTTCTAGCTTGCATTTATAACTCGAAGATGGCACTGAATACTGCTCGCTTTTCTTGATGGATCATCTAAATCTGATGCAAATTTGAAAGAGCATCGGTTGATCCCGATTTTACGATGGAATTTTGAAGTTTTTATCTACACGCAGATGAGGTGTCAGATGCTGCTTGTTCTCAATCGAAAATTGGTGACTTTAAAAAATGAAACTCATGTGGCATATGGAGAAATTTAATTCCATTGCTCATATTCGATATTTAGAAGAATGTCTTTAAAACGAACAGCTGCTTAGAAGCAATAAATAGGTTAGAATTTGTCTAGAAAACTTATATTGTATCAGTTATATTCCTATTGGCGCCATGGGCAAAAGAAGTGACTGTGACTCCATTTTTGTTCTATACCGAATTGATAGCGTACTATCTCTATTGTAATTGGTCCCGTCGGATCATTTGAGCTATCTGATAATAGATTTGATTCCATGGAAGATTAGCTATTGAATTTAGGATGCGAAATACCATAATGGATCATATATTACAATATTCATTGAATAAGACTTTAAATGATATTCTATATACCAGTGGTGTCAATGTGGCGACCCGCGGGCCAAATGCGGCCCTCCCCAAAGTGCGGCCCGCGACCCCAAAAAATTCTGTCAGCACTCCCCCCCCCTCACTCGCGAGGTTCGACGGGAGGGGAAAATGCGGCCCACCGCCATTGAACGGGTCGCCAAGCCAAATGCGGCCCGTCTAGTAACACGGTTTAACACCACTGCTATATACCATAGCTTACATGTAGCTAGTTTGCGGCTGCATGTATGTTTTCTGGCATCTAACGTCTCTTACCAATTAAATTCTTGGCCTCTCTATCTCCATATGAGTTTCAATTTAGTCTGATTTTTTTTTCGCTTGTTGATAATTAGCATTTACTTACCTTAGCAGTAGTCGTAAGCACTGTTATTTTATATATACTGTAGGTTATATAAGTATGTATGCAATAATTGTACTGCCTTACCTTTTATTTTGAATGTAAATACCTCGACCTACTGGGTTATTCGTGCAAAATAACGTGCATCTAGTCTGCTTTAAGCCGTGTTTCCACTAAGCCTGGAGCAGTTTTGCTTTAGGGGCCTATACCGCTGCTTTAACAACTGAGCTTTGACAAATACTTGTAATTTGTAAAGCTGGTTTGCTGCTTTATGCTGGCATGATAAAAATTGTAATATGAATTTGATCAAGTTGGGAACTTATGTAGGGCTGTGGTTAGCGTTGCGATTGGTCGCTGGACACTAATGAGACCCAAACGGAAGTTAAGTTCAATCAACAAACAATGAAGAGTAATGTTCAATGTACATAGCAAGTGACCGATATTGGAGACGTAGGTCAATTTCTTTCAACATTGAATTAATGTGCAAATTGAGCATTTATATATCAATTGAATATGCAGAGGGTATGAAAATATGGTTATTGTATGCAGCTATGTACACTCAAAATCATAAAAGTAAGGCAGGCCAGTTAAGTCAAGAATGTGAGATCAAATAAGCTTGCTCAGCCGGTCAGCCAACAAGGTTGTTGGTTGGTTTTGGGCAGGTCTGGATTTAACTCCAGAACATTGATTAGCAGTTTTGCTAGTCAAGTTCAATTTCAATAATTAGCATTTTGACAAATTTGATTTTCTGTTCTGATATTGTCTTAAAATCGTCCAAGGGATTGCACATAAAAGTATTATGCTTTTATACAAATAGTGGGCCTATGCACGTAGGCTGTAGCAACAGTACAAATATATGAAAGGAATGTTTGCAAAGATACCTTAATAACCTTGCAGACACACTGCGTGCATTCATAATTTAATAGGCATTATCTTAATTAAGAGTCAGTGTGTTTATTCAACTTCGATCATGAATGTGCGAGCATTGAAAATATAGAATACCGGTAGTGCGAATATACACTAATACATTATCTACGTTTCTACAGACGGACACGCACGAATCCTTAATAGGAAGTGCTTAGTACTGACACTGTACTGTGGATACATTAGTAGTCACCAAACAATTTTTATTATACCCACCCCACAGATCACTTACTACACTATGATGCTTTGTGATGTGATCAAGTATATGGTCGGTGATTTGACTAATAGCAGCGTTAGTGATATAATTATAGCCTGGCCATTTCATAGAGTAGATACATCGATTGGTTACTGTTAAAGTCACACGTGAACTGAAAGTCAGATCAGAGCTAGGCTTACCGCTCGTCGGTTTATTGAACCTTGGTATACACAATTTTTGATTCGCAAACATTGCGAATACAATTTGTGTTTGATTTGCAAAGGGGGTCAAATTGATTCGTAGGATGTAAAATGCGATGCGAATCCTTAGAAGTTCAGGTCTGGTTTTAATTTTTGGACTACTTGTTTGCCAATTGACTGTAGGCACGCAATATGTAATAACTCACACACACGCACTCACGTTTGTGGCCGCATTCCTCGTTTACACAGGGATAGGCCACAATATGTAATAACTAATTTTGCTAACTTAATTTTTTCGGTAGCTTACCTTTTATTACACTCGCATAATTTCTACAACATTAATGATTCACATTTGTATACAAACTCAGGCGTAATTGAGTACCATATCTCCTGTCTACAAAAAATTGGCCAAGTGTATCGGGGCAGCATGGTGTGTCTCATGAGCATGTAGTAACATCCTGGGGTGTGCTGAAATCTTGAGGCTGTGCTACTTGCATTACTGCATTCCGTCTACCTGCACTTTGCAAGCGATAATGAACCAGGGGCCTCATTCGGGAAGTCTTAAGATTGTCGTAAGAGAATCTTAATGAAATCTTATCGTTTTTATTGGAAACTCCGCACTGACGCGCGCAAACCGAATGATGACGTCACAGCGGTCGGCGATTGGATTTTATTTGTTTTATATTTCAGTTGAGATAAAATATCGGAAAATCATAAGAAATGTACGTAAATGAGGCCCCAGCTTTCTGCATTTATTATTATCTGTCTCATTCAGATCGGACTGCACAATAGTAATTGCTGAAGTTGTTATGCAGATTCATTCATCGCGCTCCACTTTGATGATCGGACAAACGGAGGATAAACTGAAGAGGATCAATCATGAATTGCATTCCAGTCAATGTTGATAGCACCGTTGTTTGAAACATAGATCTGACTTTTAATTATTATAAGCATGCAGTTGTTGTGTTTTTGAGTTAGACGTCTTTAAGCCTACCGATAGTTGGTATAGCGAGAAATTTTATTTTATTACGATGTAATATTCATCTGTGCTATAGGCTCTGTTATCACCTACTATTACGTTTTGAAATAGATTGTTGTAGAAGATGTTAAACTGTTGTCCTAGACTTGAAAAATGGCATTGTAATTATGGTACCGTTTTTATTCGCCATGATCCGCAAATATATGCACTTTCGCAATTATGGGGTAAAATTACGTATGAATTTAATCGATGCATTTTTTGTGATAAGTTTTAATTACGTCAAAATTTATCCATTATATTTTAGTTGAATAGGAGTTTATTGAATTTTTCGTGTACTAAATGAACATTTTGATGAGTGGCATTGAAGAAATATTGTATACAGGATTGTACCTTATTCAGTTTCACTATCTTGTCTCTATATGGTGTTATAGTTTTTGTTTAATCTGACATTCCAGCTATGTCACTTTTCTAGTTCTTACGCGTTTTTGAAATATTTTTCCTATCCATTTCATTGGTATTTTTCACTGTAGCTTTTTGCATTGAGCTGTATATCGTTTCAAAGTAATTTTATTGCTCGGTATTCAAATTTTTTCGTCACTATCGGATTTCATTAATAAATAGTTTCAATTTGAAGCAAGGGATTGTTGTTGTTGAGTTAGACATGTCAAGCTTTTGTTGTATCATTTGCGTGTGATTTTCTGAAAATTGTACTCAGTTTGATAATCCAACCACTAAATCATGAGTGTGCGCGTGTTTGTTTATGTTTGAGATTATGATGTGTGTGTTCATTTTAGATCTTGCATATGATGCATTTATTTTTACATTTATTTATTTCTTTCGTCATCGTTTTTCGACTCTAGACTAATTACTAACACACAGTTGCACTCAAATGCCTTGCCATTTCTACATAGTAGTGTGTTTGTTCTTTAAAATGAAATTTTCACCGTTTAATGCTTATTAAAATTTCTATTGTTTAACCTTAGGGTCTCTTTCCATGATGCATATTTTGCATGCAAATTTATATGCAATTTTGCATGTAATTTTTGCATGCAACCATGTTAAGAAAATTACATTGTAAAGTGTCCTTAACTGGGTTTCATGCAAGCCGTGCATACAACCCAGTTAAGGAACAAGTCGTGCATGAAACCCAGTTAAGGAACACGTCATGCATGAAACCCAGTTAAGGACATTTAACATTTTTCTTAACATGGTCGTATGTCAAATTGCATACGAAATATGCATCGTGAAAAGAAGGCCTTGCGTAAGGAAAACTTCGGACGTTGATCAACAGTTCAGTAATATGAGTCAGAGTTTTCGTTAAATGGCATTGCAGCCTTTATATGACACAAGAAAATTTGTCTTTGACGCCAAAAATCGTACCACCGGAATCTCTAGATACCGTTGCAGGCTTGTATGATGTATATTGTTAAGCTGTCGATTCAAGAAAGTGTCAAAAAAACTCATTGACCACACTAATTGTGTGGTAGTTCTTGTTCTTTTGTGAACTTTTTTGGTAACTCATATACAGGGCTTCCGTTAAGCTTTTTTCTGGCGTTCGGACGCCCAGACTCAGGCGTTTTGTCGTCCTGAGACGCCAGGGCCTGGCGTCTCAGCCATGAGGGTATTAACATACCACATATACAATGTAATTACAGTGACGCCAAAACCCTTGATATCTGACGTCTGTTGACGCCGGGGGTATGATATTAGGTGTCTCGCGACGCCAAAGGTATAGTATCTTTTGTTGTCCGAGTCAGATTTCCTGGCGCTATAGACGCCACGACGTCATTTAATGAAAACCCTGACTGTCATTACTTCCTTATTGATCAAAGACTGAGGTTTTCTTTTCAGCGAATTGGCAATTAAAGTTTTGATGCACAGACTGCAGTGAATATTGCATCTTCTACAATTAGGGATGTATCGTGCTAGCCTGCTGTTCTGCATCATTGTAATTATAATCGCAAGAATCAGTCACCAGTCCATGTAATCTTAGCCTTATCGTCTCTTTTGTGTGACATTTGAACAAACGGGTGCCTAGAGATTTTTTATTTGTCGTTAGCTGTATATATTATTGTTGTAATTGTTTTGTGTTCCACGTAGCAGCCGTAACAATCCATACTCGATCTCAGTGCTTCATATGGCCTTAGCGGGAACTTAACTGCAAATACTTCTTGATGGTTGACTTTATAGATTCGAATACTGAAAAAACATGAAATTTAGCTGCATGTGATTTTATCGGTTTTGCCTCTCAGATATTTTGCTGCACTTAATTATGCGTTTTTGAGTACTGACCATTTATATAGCATCTGGAGCTTTATTCCTGTATGTCATTTCTGTATCTGCATGTAATTTTGGCGAATTTGCCCCCAATTTGAGAAATTCGCCAAAATTACACGCACGCGAATGTTTTGTGTTTTACAGTACTTCTTGTTGGTTGACTTGATAGATTCAAATAATTATCTTCTTGTATGGGTGATAGACTCAGTAGATCATTTAAAGTGATTGTATGGATTTAGAAATTGGGTGCTTTCGGCAGACTATGCTTCTACCTTGATCATCGCATTACTATATTTGAACAATTCTATTGCTCCTGATGATTTTGAATAATCATGTGTAATATTAAATTTCTTAAATTAAATACGCTACGTTGTTACCTTTTGTTATTTTTTGCAACTATAAATGCAAACTGTCTATGCATTCGAAGCGTTAGTCAGATCAGTTAAATTTCAATATTTATTTGGTTATCGTTATCATCTTTGGACTACTGTGCAGCCACTTTATACAACTTTCTCATATAGGAGGAGAGTTACGCGAGAGATCATTTGCTGGTCGATGCGCTTCTAAATTATTGTACCTATTTCCACGTGCATTCCGCTTTTTGGCGTGAATTCTTTAAGATTGTTACGTTTGTAGTTTGTGCTCTTTCATTACTTCCTCGATGGTCTGTTGTTGCAGCTTTTGTTCTACGGTGGATATTTTAAATCCGTGTCTTTTTTGTGATCTTGAACTTTGACTTTATGCACTCTCTAAGATTCTGTTTCATCATCATTATTATCATCTGTTATATAATCACAGCGCAAATTTCCACTTCTGCGCTTGCACAAATCGCCCTCCAGAAAACCACAAGCAGCTCGGTCGAAGGGAATATATTGTAGATTTGTGACTGTAAATTTGCAGAATTTTTGATCTATTTTTTGCAGTCAGTGCTGCAGTCCTGAGTAGGTCTGGGCCGACCTGTCATTGTCGGCGGCGGCCGATAGTGAAAAATCTAGGCGCCGGCGGCGTTCGGGGTGGCGCCCGGCCATTCAAATAACCTATCCACCTCCCCCTCAAAAAATAAAGTTGAGGATGAGAGTTGAGAAATGAGGATGAGAGTTGAGAGTGGAGTTGAGGGTGTTGAGATTTGAGGATGAGAGTTAACAGTTGAGGATGAGAGTTGAGGCTGAGAGTTGAGGATGAGAGTTAAGAGTTGAGGATGAGAGTTTAGAATTGAGGATGAGAGTTGAAGATGAGAGATTGGAGTTGAGGATGATAGAGAAAGTTGAGGATTAGAGATGAGAGTTGAGGATGAAAGATGAGGGTTGAGTATTGAGAGTTGAGGATGAGAGTGCAGAATCTGAGAGTGCAGAATCTGATCATAGCCACAGATTAATGTAGCCTACGTGTAGTAACACAGAAAGAGGAGTTTTAAGTTGAATTACAGATCTAGTTTTAAATGTTTGACGCGTTGTTTTGGTTTACAGTTTGCTATAATGACTCTACTAAACACTGATGTCATTTACACTAGCACTACTGTTATTTTGTAAATTGCATCATGAATCTGTTAGACCTATCCTCAGGGATAACTTTAGTAGGAGTAGTACTCCAAGAACGACGTTTTTTAAACTCTGCTTGGATGTAGAAAAGGGTAGGAGTAGCATTACTCATAAAATGGACGATGATGGAGTAGGCCTACTCTAGACCTACTCCTTTTTTGAAAGGCATAGGAGTGCACTACTCCGGTTTTATAAGCAGCAGGCGTAACGTTACTCCTATTTTGTAAATTGCATCATGAATCTGTTAGACCTATCCTGTTGCATGAGTTTGTTGCTTAATATTTATTATTGTTTCAGTTGTTGTTATCGTCTATTGCCTTGTGAATTATAGAGCATTGATCTTGATCGTTCGTATTGCTATAGATAAAATTACATAGTGGTCCAAAACGGAACCCCTACGGTTTTCTCTGCATGACTATTGCAATGTCTATTCAAAGATGACAAAATTTAGCACACATAAATAAGTCATTTATTTGCAACATTTTTACAAAGTTTGAATTGCATCAATATGCACTGCTAGGAGCTTCTGAATTTTACCACTTTCCCCGTTAGACTTTTAGAGTACAAAATTTTAGTTGACACACTGCTGTGAAAGTCGCCAAAACCCTTTCAAAATTGATTAAATTGGTTACGACCGGTCGCGACCGCAGTCAATATTGAAATTCGCCTAAACCCATTCAAAATTAATTAAATTGGTCACACCAGTGGCGTGAGGAAAGAGCACTGCGCTCTATACTCGAGGCCTCTACGCCCTCTGCCTCCTAGAAATTTGCCATTTGCCCCCTCTGCCCCTGAAACATTTACCCCCGCCCTGCAAAACCGACTGCTCCCCCCCTTGAAAACTGTAACGCTATGGAACTGATTCTGCACAACCACGAAATAATTCATCTGAACGATACAGATTTTTTATAAGCATGAAATTTTTGCTGCAAGTCACTTCGCAGTCTTCCCTCTTACAAATTTCACTGCACAAATTTTTTGGGTTTTGAGGACTGCCCATCATTAACAGCTTCTGCAGCTTTATTTTCGCGCCTGCAATTTGCGAGAGTTTTGCTGATTCGCGAAATTCGCCAAAATCACATGCTCGCGAAAATTTAATGTTTGACAGTACTAAATCAACACTGTCATTTTAGATATATTCAGCACTGTCAATAGATTCATTCAATGCTAAGGAGTCTCCACAGGCTCATTGACGAATCGTTCAAGTAGCAACTCAGAGGACGATCGGCGCTTGTGAGGGTCTCGCACGAAACACATCTCTAGGAACTCGACGGCCATGTTGGATACGCCCCGGGGCAGTTTGTACTTGGGTCGGTCGCTAGTCGCTATCCGGTAGATGGCGGCGATGCCCTCGAATTCGTGCCAGGGGGGGTTGCCGGACAACATCTCGACTATCGTACAACCAAGACTCCTGCAAGGGCAAAAATGCGCAAAATAAAGTAGAAAGTTTCAAGTAAAACGTGTCACGAGTAAAAAAGCAATAAGTGCAAGCCAAGATAAATTCATCACAAAGAACTTTAGCCACTCTACCGGTAATATTTAATAAAGATATATTGATATTCAGTATCATTACATTCAGAGCTTTAAGTTGTGTATTCTATTGCTTAATCTAAGTCGCCCATGCCTACCAGTCTACGATGGAACCACCACCAGTGACCATCAGCTGGTGAATGGGGCATCGCCTTGTCCCCGCAAGGGGCTAAAAAAAAAACATTATTTATCCAAGTAGGCCATAAAACATTATGCCCACTCCTATTTGGCTATAGCTTTTCATGACAAAAAATCAGGGAAATTACATAAATTGCTTCTGGCCATCATCTGAACTTCTCAATAATTTTCATTAATGTTCGCTAAATATTGATTGGCGTCAGTTCGCACCAGACATCGGCCTTGCGTCCATATCCCTGCCCGTCAATGACCTCCGGAGACATGTAGTAGGGCGTCCCTGTGGTGGTCGCGAGCGCCGACAGGGTCTGGAAGCGCTTGGACGCGCCAAAATCTCCCAGCTTGACATTACCATCGTGATCGCGCAGTATGTTCGCTCCTGCGTTCAAACAATTACTCTAAAACAAGCGCGATTCAACAGGCGGCCCGCGGGGCCAGATCCAGCCCCGAAGGGCCTTCAAGTGGCTGCCGACGGTTTTCCATAAAATACAAAACTCATTATTGTTCAAGCACCGATCGGCAAAAGGTTATGTTATTTTAGAAAGAAATGTTTTTTACGAAATGTTTTTTACTAAAAGAATGCTTTTTACTGTATTGGATTGTATTTTAATGCATTTTAATGTATGGCAATGGACTCTAATGCATTTTAATGTATTTTAATGTATCCTAATGTATCCTAATGTATTTTTATGTATATATTTTTATGTATTATTTAAATAATTTAAGAATAAAATGTCTTTAGTCTTAGAAAGATAAGAATAAAGAACTCTCTTAATAATATTTCATCAATGATATTTATATCATAATTACTGTAGGCTTATAGAACTTAATTATACCCGTTAACAAAATGACTCCAGTCTCCGTCACCCTTTGATATCCCAAAGTATTGTACCAACAACAACCCTTGATATCCTACAGTCAGGGCCGGATCTGGATCTTGAAAAAGCTCGTCAAAAACTTACTCTTTTTTGGCCGGGCAGGACTTTTTTCGTTAATTTTTTATACAAATTGTTCCCTTCCATTGCACTGGAATATATCTATTTGTAGCTCTGTCCATCACTATAGAACCAGTAATTGAGCTTGTAAGAACAAAGGATGAATACAAAATTTGCAAGGCCATTCGCCAAATAGTAAACAAAAATCGTCAACTGCTAAAAAAAAAACATTTTCCCATTTTGACAACTGGCATATCAAGCCCTGCCTACAGTATCCTACCAACCTTTGATGTCCCTGTGTACGATGAGCTGTTTGTGGAGGTACTCTAGCCCCTCCAACACCTGACGCGTATATCGTCGAGTCAGGTTCTCTGTCAGCGGTCCATAGGTCTTTATTTGGTCCTTCACCGACCCCTGCACACAAAACAGTATACCAACAATTAACTTTTACACACCTCAAGTCAAATCCCTACGAGAAATCCCCTCAGTGAAATTGTACTCGCTCGGCTAAATTTGACCACTCTAAGTTAAATTTTACCCCCCCAAGTTACAGATGAAAAAGCTGTCTTCTAAAAACACTTAGAACAGAGAAACTTGACAAATACGCTGATCATAAATAGCTGACCAAGCGTGCACATTTGTGCAATTTGCACATTTCAGGAAAATAAATTGTAAAAGAAGTGCCGCGGTCCACCTCACCCGAAGAACGCAACCAAGCAAGATGGCCGTGCATCTTACACTTGCGTGTAAGATGCCTTGTACATAACAAGATGTTCACCCATCTGACCATGAATACACAACAAACAAGATGGCCGCCCAACGTACCGCGAGTACACAATAAACAAGATGACCGCCTATCTGACCCTAACTACACAACAAACAAGATGGCCACGGCTTAGCTATAAAACAAATAAGATGGCCGCCGCTCACACCCCAAGTACATAACAAACAAGATCTCACCCCAGGCATGTACTCCATGAAGATGGAGAGGATGGACGAGTCATCCTGAGAGCCGAAGTACTGGACGATGCGCGGGTGGTGGAGACGCTGCAGCATCTCTATCTCCCTCCTCAGTGCCAGCACCTCCTGCACACACAACACCAGTAATGACCATGACTACCAATGTACTAATCGGGGAACTATCTTCTTCTTTTGGTCCTTTGAAAAATTTGCGATGTGTGGCGTACCACTCCACAGCTGAAGCCATTGATTGTCTCCAATAACACTTCAGCTTTAACGTCAGTAACCTATTCACAAAAATTTCAGTAAATCAAACGCTAACGCTCGACATACACAGTCATACAGGAAAACTGGAACCAGTAGAACGATCATTATTACTAAACCAACTGACAATCGATTTACATGAAACTTTTAACGTCGTGGGCCTATGGTATTGCACCGCTGCTCTTTAAATATTTATCTTAACTTCCTTACAGTTCGCTTTTAATCATAACAGTGCATCGTGGATGAGTGGAAAGCTGGACCAGCGCGTCATTGACACGTCAGTCAAACAATGGCGTGGCCGTCTTCGTGCACGTGTGGCAGCTAATGGTGGTCAGTTTGAATACAAACTATGAATTCATTATAATCGGAAATCTCTCTGGTATTACTGTTTCAGGTTTCATGTAAATCAATTGACAATTGGTTCAGTTATATTGATCATTCTACTGGTTCCCGTTTTCCTGAATCACATTGTATATACGATCATTGTATTTCTATCCTCTCTATGCTCAAGTGGTGCACAAGGCCATGCACTGAAGAGAATGAAGTTGCGGTTCAGACAAAGTGAGGTCCACCAACCTTGGACATCTGTTCCGTCTCTGAGCGATAGACGTGGACCTGCTTGACGGCCAGCTCACAGCCCGTGTCCTCGTCGTAGCACATGAAGACCTGCCCGAACGCGCCCGACCCCAGGATACGACCCCGCTTCCAGTGCAGCGGAGTTCCGTGGTCTGCGGCACGCATAGGGCGCGTTTATAATAGAGCATATTTGTTCATATTTAAATTGGCACAAATTAAAGCGAAAACTAATTATCATGATTGTAAATTCATACTAAATTAAGTGTGGAATCAAGACAATTCAATTAAAATATAGTAAACTCATATTATATCGAACTTTTAAATTGAACTTTTAATATCAGGGATCACCGAAAACACTAAAAGTGAAAAAAATGTAATAAAAATCGGCTTAGAGTCCGTTTCGACGTCTAGTGACGTCTATGGGGGACCCAAAAATGATGTCACTAAACGCCGAAACGCACTCTAAACCCATTAATATATTTTTTTTAAATCACTTTCATAAACCCATTGTTATTTCAATTCTTTTCACCTCCAGTATTTGCTGTATTTTCTGGCACACGAAGCTAAATGAGAAAGTTGAATATATAGCCTGAGCTTATCATATTGTAATTGAACCGTCTTGAAAGCGGTGCAAAATAGTTCATTTTGCGTCAAGCAAAAATGACAAAACTAAAAAAAACTTGGATGAGACTGACGTTTAGCCTTGCTGCTCTCTCGGCCCAGACTCTTGACGCTGCCGCTGGAGAGAAGCCGGGGGCGCTCGCCCCCCGCGACCCCCCCTGCAGGACCAAGCCCCCCTGTGCCATCCCCGGCAGCACCCCCCTGGTCGGAGGAAGCACCGGGGGGGAGTTTGCTGCGAGGGAACGTGTATGGGGGCTGTGTGTCTGAGAACATACAAACATCCACTAAAATTAAGAAATTTATGGTATCAAATAGAATTTAAACAAGAAATGCTCATTTTTGCTGTTCAATTTTAACCAAAATTTTAACCCCACAAATCGTGTCCCTTATGCTTTTCATATGAAATATAGAGATAGGCTGAAATACGAAACCACTATTTGAAACTCGGCTTGGAGATTGAGAATGAAGATAATTATTATTATTACTATAACCAGGAAAATTATTATGTTGATATTTAATTCAATATTTAATATTTGTATGTTTAGACGATATTACAAATACTATCTAAATTTAAATGCAAATAATGATTATATACTACTTTCTACTTTCAAGTGCTCGGCTGTTTCTTTCAACAATCTCTGGAAAAGCTTATACTGATATTTCAAGAGATATTTCAGTTTTTTACTGGGATAGAAGTGTGGCTGGTACAAACCCCCCTAAGCCCATGAATTTGAACAGGGTATACCAAACCCTAGCGTATCTTTCTTTTTCTCATTGCGAGTCATATACGAGCAGAAATGACTTTCAAGCAAAAATTAAACAAAAAACAAAACTTCAAACCTCGACTGGGGTCGACGGGCGTCACGTTGGTCCCCCCTGCACGCGGGAATGTGTGCACCCCCCCCCTCACCCCCCCTTTGTGAACGGGGAGTGCGGCGCCGCCAATGACGGCCTTTGAAATTGTCCTGCAATGGCATAAAAATGGATTTTTACGTTCAGAAATATTATTATTTACGATCCGTATGACATTGCATTAACAGAGGCGATATAGAGCTACATCACTCAAGTATATATGATGATATCATACATTGATCATCATTTGATATAACTTTTAGTGGGAGATACAATAGACACGAGTACTGCGATATCTGCCATTTTTTCTCTATTTTTCGCCATTTAGTATCATGAGGTGATGTCAGTTGTTGTGATCCACAGGTGCGCGAAAAAACAAATGTACATCAGCCAAAGAATTAAATTAGATAACGGCGACAATTTTACTATTTTACTAGTCACGTAGTCCTTAATATCTCACACATTGGGATTAAGGACTGTGTGTAGTATCAAAGACTATCACGGATTCACACACTTTCACAGTCCAAGGAAACGCCCGCTCCTCTTTAGTAACTTTCACAACTCGTCCTGGGAGCTCTGGGCTGCATGCCAATTATCTTTCAATCACAGTCTGCGGTACAACTATCTGTTAGGATTAGGGCTACATAGCGATGCTACATTACACAGTCCAATTATAATCCATTACACAGCTACATCAGCGATACTTGCGATGCTTGTATCAACTTTATCTTTATGTAAAATGCACTAAACATTCATCTCTGCGATAGTGGCCTACAAAGTCTGACCAATAAAGAAAGATGAAACACTTGAACACTGATTATAGCCTGCTTGTTTACTAAGAAAATAACTTGACTTGGCTAGTTTTGAACATATATCACATGACCCAATTCATTAATCAAGATTCTATGTCTTGTAATCGGGCTTCAGCGTAAATCGCTGATGGTTAGTACATCACACTTCTTACAATAAAATACAAAGGCCTCAAGGCTAAATAGATAACGTTTTAGACACCATATATTAATCTTTAAACAATATACATATAGAACAGGTCATACTGATCGTTAGAAAAGCCACAACGATGATCTATTACTAAACTTATTACAATCTATCTCTTTTTGAACACCATCCTTATAAAGAAGTCAATTGCCGATACACAAGTAGCCAACTGCTTCGATTTTGTCACCGTTTCAATCAAAGCGGCCTGTATTTCAATTTAAATCGGCATGCCGCCGGTCCACATTGCAGTATACAATTTGTATGCATGTACAATTTGATTTGTAGATACCTGCCGTTGGCAATGTTGTAACTGTCAAAGCTCGTCTGACTTGTGGAATTCGACAGTCTCTGAATCTGCACGAACGCAGACATTGTGTGCACTGATCAGTAATAAAAAGTATGCGATATTAAAAGCAGATACCGGTAAGCTCTAGGTAACGATACATCATAAAATCGAATCATAGGACCAAAGCATTATAGTGATTAAATAGGTTAATTCCAATTCATGAACATCATCACCATCATTTACGTTTTACGTTCTCTTTTCCGTGCTAGCACAGGTTGGACATTTCCCACGATGAGACTCCCCCACATCTCCCGATTCTTTGCCATCTCTCTATTCAAGCCTCGCTCTTTCATATCATTCTCCACTGCCTCTCTCCATGTTTTCTTCCTCCTCCCCTTCCCTTCCCAACTTTGCCAGCCACAATAATATATCTACATGCTAATACCCAATCTGCCTCATTCACACGTTCCACGTGTTCGAACCACCTCAGTCTTCCCTTCTCACCATCTCCGTTAGACATACGATACCAAGCCTTTTTCTCAACTCTTCGCTTCAACGCTTGTTATTCAACGACACTCCACACGTCCATCTCACCATCATGCAAGGCATGGCAAACATCGACTATTCAGTTATCAGTTCTAATTACCAGTGTGGCGGTGTGTGACTCTGGAATGAAGATCCCTTCCTTATCCGTCGACCCCTGAGACGTCGTCCTCAGCAGCTGTCTGTTGGGAGATCTGGGCGGAGTCATCGTCCCCGGGGGAGGGGACTCAGTCCCGCCCCGCCTTCCTTCTCTGGCCGCCGCCCCCGAACTGACCCGACCTCGCTGGTCAGCGAATAGCGCACCGAGGCAACCTGTGGTGACAGTGATGTGTTCTTAACCAAAACTGTAGCGTAAAAAAAATGTTAACAATAACTTAAACTAATACCCTTCGTCGGACACTGGAGTAGAAATTTTATCTTCTATGACCATTTTAAATTGCATATTCTAAAATTTATTTTTAATTGTATTTAAAGAACAATCTGACTACGATCTAGGACTCAAATTTACTTAGTATGATTGTAGATCTTGTATTTTTATTTAATATGATTGTAGAATATAAATGTTTTGTTACGTTAGATTGTATTATAAATTGAGATTAATCAAATTTGAATCCTTTGTTGAGGACAAATTAAACTAGCACCCTTTTTTGCTAACGATAACTGAAATGATGGAACTTGAACTGCATGTATTTATAACATAATCACGACTGTGTTTAATAATGAAACTAGTAATAGGCTAAAATAGATATATTTCAGCTATTTATCGCGCACATTTAACACACATAGAGACAAAGTTTCCTGATAGAAAAGTTGAAAGCAAAAAGGGTGTTCCCTGATGGAAACTTGAACTCAAATGAAGCTCAAACAGTAACTATTTTGAGAAGCATAAAACATCACTGGCCTGGGGCGGCGACGAGCGGTGGGGAGGAGGGGGGAGGGAGGGCGGAGGTGTCAATCAAGCGGATTCTGAGGCTCTGATTGGCTGAGCCACGTTCAACAAGCTCGACGGCCTTGCGGAGGTCCTCCTGCGTCGATATGCGCGCAAAGATCTGCGCGACGTACGCAAAAGGTGAACATCGATTATTGTCTTGCTGTATTTTTTTAAGAGTTTTTGATTGGTTGTTTGTGTTTTGTTACAGAGTTTTGTTTGTGCTTTTTTAAGAGTTTTTGTTCGTGGCTATTTAAAGAGTTTTTCTTTGTGTTTTTTTATAGAGTTTTCTTTGTGTTTTTAAAGTTTTAGTTTGTGCCTGTGCTCATTACATAAGAAGGTCATTGATTTGAGTAATTCCGCGCCACTGTGTTCTCGTGCCACTCTGTTAGTATTTTAAAGTTAGAGAATTTATTGTTCTTCTTTGCTGTAAATAGTAGTGCATGTTATTCTTTCAAAATATGTGAAAGTCTTGTTTCTTTCGTGGCTATACGCAAGTGATGGAGCTTAGCTATCAGCTGGCTGCAGCATTTAACCAGGTAGGAAAGAAGAAGAAAATAACAAAAAATTAAGCCATACACACCTGCTGGTCAGTGCAGATGGCAAAAACAACAACAAATAGAAATCAAACAACTATCTTCATTAAAAAAACTTCAAAGAAAAAAGAAAGAAAAGAACAAGCGATAGACAAGACCTGCTGGTCGGAGCAGATGGCACACTCCATGACCAGATTGCAGCCGCGGTACAAGTCTTGAACTTTGCGCACGAGGTCCTGGTATTTGACAGGCCGGTCCACCAGTATGGCCCTACGAGGAATAACAACACAAATGGTTATCTAGTCACACCGGACCATGGTTTTTGAGTGATAGCATGGGGGTATGAGAAATAGGAACGTCGACTCTGAACCTAGTCACAGTAGAAAAGTAAACTTTTTATTTTCTTCCACATTCATTCCTTCATCACTAAACACAATTACAGCATTTTCAGTTCACTGTTGAAATTAAGAAATTTAAGCCATATTTATAACTACCATTATTAACGACGCAGACACATTCAACGAAAAGAGAAACAGCCATTTACAATATATTAAAGAAATTTTCAAAACAAATGTCAATCCACCTACGCAGTCAAATCGATACTAGTACTACACCAGAACCCAACGTAGTCGAATACAAAATAATGTCTAGGCTAATATCTAGATATTCTCACTTCTTTCAAATATTCAAACATTTCTTTCAGCCTCTCAGAGTGGAGGAAAATTAATAACTTAATATATTGTTGAGACTAGATATCGAGATATTTCCTCAAAGTTCAAAACATTGAAAGACACTTACCGATTTTCGCCTTCAAATTCGCATTTTACTCTCAGCTTTGCGCTCTCAATTTTTGGTTCCATCTCCTGCACAGCGACATACATGATTTGAACACAAATTACAATTTTTTTTATATCATAAATGATATTTATGAAGGTCATTTGCAAATTGACAAACAGAATTCTAATAAATTACCGAAAATGTTAACCTCAGTCGCCCCTTAATTGTGACTCGCCCAGAGAGTTCTGGGCTGCGAACTACTTTTTGATTCTCCAGTTTGCAGGAACAATAGAAGAAGAAAAAGAAAACTACATCATGCGCTTACCTTGATGCCGTTAACCCGTGGCGCGTCGGCCCCCTTGTCGCTGACCCCATTCTCTCGCAGCCGATTGGCCAGCGCCGCGTAGATCACCGCAATGGTCTCCTTGTCTGCCTTCTCCGCCACAGACATGGGACCCAATGAAACTGTCAAGCACAACCTTATATCATTTATTTTTATTTTTACTATTTGAGTTTTACAGTTTTCATGTTCTTTTAAAATTGTACTGGTGGTTGCTAGTTAATATTGCACTACGACATTAACTTTGTCATATTTGATGTGTTAGGGTTAAGCTAAGGCCTTTTCGTAGATTTTTCTGCTTTAGCTTGACCTTGTTACTTCGCTATGCAAAATTGATGCCTTTATTGACATTTGTCATGAAGCAATAAATGTGGAAAAAAATCATTTATATTTTTATATTATAGTTCACATTTATATACACACAAAATCGACTCAATTTTTTTTAATTGGCCTACTCAAATCTGTGAAAATTACACGATCAACAATGATAAATAATTGGTAATGGAATAATTATCTAAATTGTTCAAATATGACAAACACAGTCCCGGCTGCAAAGTACTATAAACAACATTACGTTTTCCCGATTCCCAAATTTTGCGAATTTCGCGAATCGCCAAAATCTTGATAAAAGAGAGCGGCAAAAGATATCGTCGAGAGTTGTTTTTATTTGATGTACAGTCCTAAATACGCCACTGACTAAGTGCAGCAAAAATTTCTAATAGGCAAAATCACAAAAATAAGGCGCAGTCCAAATATTTGTGCTTTATAATTTTGTTTTTAGGACTAGAGCAATGGCATAGTATTTTGACATCAGACCTTAATAAAGTCTATTAAAGCCATACCTTGAAAAAAGCTATAGACCACATGCAAACAATGTTAGTTTAAGTCCACAGTACAACTTCCCAAGACCACAGTCATAGTAAGAAATCCTGTCGCCAATAAACTTCAAAATGTATCACAATCCAGAAGGCCGCAAAGACTACAGTTCTGCACAACAGGTTTATTGCTTGATCGTTGTGTAAACCACAGTGGGGACTAATAAATCCTCCAGCCGCCATGTTTGAACTCACTTAGACCAGTGCTATTTACTAGGCGGCCCACGGGCCAAATTCCATCTGCGAAGGGCCTGAAAGTGGCCCCCGAAGCGCCTTGAAATGGCCCCCAAAGGGCCCTAAATTGGCCCCGAAGGGCCTTGAAACGGCCCCTGCAGATGACACACAAAATACAAAATGTTGTAGAAATTAAATACGCGTTATATGAATGTATGTGTATTACAAAAAAAGTACATTAAATGCGGTTTATTATAAATAACAGTAGGCCTATAATGCAACAAATATTAAATGAAAATAGCAAATACTTTGATTTTTTGATTTTTTTCGATACTAGATATTTCGAAATATCGAAAATCAACTAACTTTCATAATTATTATAAAATTGCGTTTCATTTTTCCGAGTTTAAAAATAGCTTCGACCCTCAAAACCTTTTTATTGTTTATGCGGCCCCTTTAACCAATTAATTGAAAATCTCAGTTTTGTCATTTTGAGGCTGCCGAGACGATAGGTCTACCGCTAGCCGCTTTACCGCAGTAATCCCATGTTTGCTCACCCACTCATCCTCATCACGACTAGGTATTGACGGTTCTGTGGTAACTGGTAGGTCCATGAAACGGCTAATTCAGTCAGCAAATACTACAAATTCTATTTAAATACCGCTATTCAATTTCATAAGCATACCCAGGGATATTATGATATCAGGAAAAAGACTATAAACTTAAGCCAATCGCCCATTACCCAGGCCTAAACTGCATCAGAGACATTATTCAGGGTTATTATATACGACTGCCACTTTATCCTTCAAATCACCCAAACTAAACCACAAGAACGGGACAAACATAGGGATTACATTGGATACATAGATCGCTATCCTATACTAGATTGCAGACGAAATTAATCCCTTACACTTGTTCATGATCACTCTCTTTGCCAACATTTACACTAAAGGCAACCAAACATCGTTCAAAAAATTCTTCTATGGTTAAAGTTCTGAACCCAACAGATAGCACTTAATTGAAAGTTTGTGGCACCTGCTAAGCTAAAAATTACTGCAATCAATTTCTGAATTTCTGCTTCTGTACTAAATTAGCCTCTGGCAGCCTACCGTAGGAGAGCAAAATTTCATTTATTTGTGCTCCATTTCAGTCCAAATTTTTTTTTTACAATTTTGTTATATTATACTACTGATTCGTTCCATCTCTGGAGAATAAATTTTTATTTACCATAATAACATTAACTAGTTCTTTATTCTAAATCAGAGCACCGCAATATATATATAACTATATCAATCCAAGACACAATCAAGTAAAAAATTAGCATTGCCTAAAGCACATCATTTTTTATATGAAAGAAACTATCACTGACACTTATAGGACTATGCACAGTAGAGACTATAAACACTTATAGACAATTGACTGTAGACTCATCGGCAACTCACTCACACAATTCGATAACATCAATTCATAAAAATTCAATGCAGCATCGTCAGAAGCCATAACATCTCAAGGCTGCCACGAACCCCAAACTTCAACCTTGCCCATCATTTGCAGAAACACTTGGCACTCCTCATAAAATCAGTCAAACATGGCCAAACTCAAACATGTCCGACACGTTTTGACTCGATAGCTTCTCAAGAAATCGGTCGATCTCTCAACGCTAACCATCCACCATTCCGTTCATTGACCAGCCCACTCAGATCTTTCCAACTAAAGCGGCTCGGTGACAGATCATATAAAGACCGCGGTACTATTGAGTCACAGCGTGCTTCTTAACTGTGGTACTCGAGAAGGTAATTTACTGTGGAATTCAAGAAAATGGTTTAACGCTCGCCGTAGCGATAAACTCTGAAGATCAACCTCGTGGACGATATA
>JAQIWG010001714.1:0-23134 GCA_034695025.1 Chamaedrilus cognettii | reverse complement strand
GGGGGGAGTGTTAAACATAATTTGTTAAGGTCGCGGATCGCATTACATGTCCAGCGAAACACACTTTGAAACGTCGCGGGCCACATGCAATGCTCACAGTTTGGCCCTCGGGGACGGCGGGCCGCATGACCCCTCAAACAGCTCGCACTTTCAGGGATCGCGGGCCGCATGCAATGCTAAAAATGCAAAAAAACGACCCTAGGGGATCGCGGGCCGCGTCAGCCCTCTCGCGGGCCGCGTCAGCCCTCTCGCGGGCCGCCACTTTTGGAGGTTGCGGGCCGTCATCAATGCTAAAATTTTTATCCTCGGGCGGGCCGCACTTTGGGGGTTCGTGGGCCGCATTTGACCCGCGGGCCGCCACTTTGACACAACTGGCCTACAATGTCATGTACAATGTAGCCTATATCATAACTTGCAAACGCAAGACGCATACTGTAAAACACGAAATTTTTGTATGCATGTAATTTTCGCGAATTTCGCGAATCGGGGAAACTCGCAAAAATTACATGCAGCAAATATAAGGCTGCAGAAGCAATTATAATAGGAAATCCTCAAAAACGTGAAAATCCAGTGCAGCTAAATTTCTGAGAGGCAAAACAGCACGAATTACACACAACAAAAGTTTCATGTTTTACAGTATTATATAGCGTGCACAAAAGGCGTGTGGTAAATCGCAGACACCAAATGTGTGGTTATAATGCTGCTGTAGGATTATGCACCATGCAGCATAGCCCATATTTTTTGGTTACGATTCATAATTAATAGAAGGCAATGTCATCTGGACAGTCAGGATGATCACAATGTCATGGAAGACTTTAGTAGGAAGACTACAGAAGTGTAGAGCGCATGCACGTGTCGCGTTATCAAGGCCAATGACGCTTGCCGATCTAGTACGTAGTCTAGTCGCCGACTGTTTTGTTGCGACGGCGTACAGTAACTGCGCAGTGACGCGTCGATAATAGGCGACACGTTCTGACGTCATAAGTCGCATGGCGCGCTGTGAACTGTTTACGTTACGGTAGAAGCCAATGCACGACGGAATTGTTGCGCCATTCAGCAGAATGAATGTGCGCTTAGGTAGAGGCCAATGCACGACGGAATAGTTGCGCCATGTGCGCTTAGGCCTATGGAAAATAATCTGAACATTGATACCTAAGCCTACGGGCGTGTTTTTAAAATTTCAGGTGAACTTTCGAACATGAGAGGTGTTCACGGGTCTGAATCACGCAGGGTGCAATTAATAGGCTATACTTAGATGCAATCTTTACCTATGCATTGCACACTGCGCACTGCAGAGCATTTTGCGTGACAGCTTTAATTGATGACATTTAACGTGAAGGCTCGAAATAAATTATCCTCTACAATAAAGGAGAAAATCGATGAGAAGCATATATAGGCGAACGAGACGACATAAAAAGCAGATGATTTATCGGTCATCGTTGTCATTTTATTTGAGGTACGATGAGGATCGTAATATATATAATAATAAATCTGATGTGATGCTCAAAATAACCTAGAATTAATAAATTGAAGTCTTCTAGGATGAATATTTCAGTCGCTGACCCATGGCTGTAAAATTTCGCTGTATAGGTCTGGTCCTCTTGCTGGACAATATTGGATGTCAACAAATAAATCACACTGGCAGATGACATCGGTATCTAAACTTATTGCCATTAAAGAGAGGAGGGTGGGTCGGATCTATCAAGACTGAAATATGGATAAGCAAAAAAATTTTCCATTGTTACAGGGAGACACTTGTATATACTATATAGTTTCAAAAATCATTCGAATTAAGACTTAGTCATTGATTAAGAATATTAACATAGGCATACGTTGATAAGAACTAATGAACAATAAGAATATAATCTTAGCAACCATGTAGCTCCATTCTGGACAAAACATTTTGATGAACAAATCTTACATGGCAGTTAATTTAAACTACGTTTTAAGTTGAAATTTATCCTTCGCTCATTTTATCCCATTTTGATAGAAATTGTAGATTATTCTTGTTGCAGGGTTCGTTGTTATTAAACGACACGAATGCAGAAAGTAACATAAATGATTTTATAGATTCAAATCGAATGAGCAAGATTAGTACGAAGTGCATGCAAAGTGATTGACCAACACGTACACACTGACAGTGAGTGACATGCACAAATCGACAAAATTGCGCAAAGGGACAAATAATTCATGATTGACCCTTACATTGTCAAGTTGACACTAACTCAAATTATGAATTAATAATCTCAGAATAAATATCCAAAAAGAATGAGGCCATGACTTACACTTACATATCAAAAAGTAAAAACCAAAAACTATAACGACAAACTAATCATATTACATTAATTTTAAAATAACCGGATTTTAATGTGATGCCGACACAAACAGTAATTTCAATAAATATATATATATTTATACAAAAGCTTTCAGCAAGTGACAGCGCTCTGAAATGAAGAATAACGCTCAACCACTGGTAACATTTCTTTATTTCATAGCAAACAGTCCTACATGCAGGCATGGATATAATAGTTTAAATGTGTGAAGCAGTTTTACGAGTATGTTGCTCCACACTTTTGCTTTGTGGAGCAGTTCACGAAAGTATGGAGCAGTTTTTTGCGACACACTAATTCTCATCATGTATACATTAATTTAATAAATCATTGTCCGTATAAATGTTTTAAATTGCATAACCTTTTAAATTATTCTTTTTTTCATATCCACAAACGGGACTAAAATGATACTGTTTAAACCCACAAATGCAAAATGCGCTATCGTTTTATATTTGAAGTAGCCAGAAGGTACAAATATTCCACGAGAGTGCATCGCAATAATTGCGATGCCCTTTGAGCTTTTGTATCACAATCGACTCCAAAGTGCATCGCATCCTGCGATGCGGCACCGCTTATATACATGCCTGCCTAAATGCTATAAACTTTCCTTGATTTATTTTCCTACATTTTCATACTTAACATTTCATAGTCAAAATTATTCATATAATACTTTCATACACGCATTAGCATAAATCAGCTACAAAAGACAGATTTGAACGCATTTCGCTTTCTGAAGAAGTCAGAAAAATTAATTTCTGTTTTTTGACCTTCCACCATCACTCAACAAAAAATGTTCAATTAAATAGTTGTAAACACGCAATATAATCGTGTGTTTATATAAAAGTTTGTTGGCAGATTTAGAATTTAGCTAATAAGCGGGAAATGGATAAAATAAATATGGTTGGCACTCAAGTGTTTTACTTCGATGTCCATAAATAGCATAGGTTTAAGCAACGGACATAAACGGAACATTCACGCCACTTAATAGTTGCCGCCACAGATCTTCACGCCAACAAATACGCAACACTATCAACAGTGCTTGCGCTAAGATTTTATTAAGGGGGGTTATCAACACTTTTTGCTTAACTTAGGGAAGAATTTTTCGAATGCAATTCGTTTTTCCGTGTAGAACTTGTGAGCGGGGGGCTAGAGCCAGAGGATTTTCTAAAAAGTTACTATGTCAAAATAAATACTTTTCATGCCCCTTGAAACTTATTCTATCAAAAGCAATAATTTCTTTCTCATGATATTCTTACAGATTGTTTGTTTTACAACAAATTTTCTCCCTAGCTGCTAACTTAAGGAAGGTAATAAAAAATGTAAGTGGGGATTTGCCCCTTGAACCAAACCGTAGTGGAAGATATTCAATTTTAGGAAGGGATTACCATGATCCGGCGCCTTAGCGCGAGCACTGGTTGTCAATTTACATTTACCACAATCCTGTAGAACGTGAGAAAAACAAACTTGTTGCAATTGTTCAGGTAGTCGAGAAAACAAAATGAATAACAACGAATGATTATCAACAATACATTCTGGAACCGACGCTCCAGTAATAAATAAATAAAATGCGACTTGACCCTAAATAGAGAAAACACTGACGGAATGTTCAGATTCAGGTACTGCTCCAGTACTATTAAAAACACCGACCTTGAAGTGAATCCTGCTTCGATAGTAACTACAATAATAATTAACATCGACGATACGTTCACTAAAAACACTGACACAGCACCAACGTTGTTTAGCCTTTCTGAAACTAATCGGTACATCTCAGAAAAAGAAATGTCATTGCGACTGGTACCCTGAAAATGTCCGTCTAAAATATTATAAGACAACATGCGGGTATGTATATCTGTAAAGAACATTGTAGCAATCTATGATCCGTCCAAAGGGGGCCTAGATTTTTATGATATATCTGAAAACACACTATTTTGGATGAATTATCAATGTAATGTATTTATGTAGATCATAATTATCTCAATTATCATAATAAATGAAAACAAGAGACTACACCGAGATTCACTGTCGGCATAGTTTAACAATTTGACATAATTTACCTACAATATTAACACAGCGCTGCAGTTCCAACGATTCGCAATAGTTTCTCACGCAATAGTCCACACAATAGAATCAGAAAAACAGATAGAATCCCTATCAGGCTTTACGATCGATGGCTTTACGATGTAATCCAACTGTCAAATATACTCGCTTCAATCAAAGGCGTAATATCTGTTGATCCATTCCTCTACCTACATTCTCCCATTCCAAATCATCGACGACAGACCCCTATTGAACCCCATCATCACATCGTAACGCGCCTGTTGAGATTAGTTAGCAATCACTCTTCCAAATTTTAACATCTCCATTGATTTGCTAGCATTCGTAATCCGCATATCATCGACCAGTTCTTAGATGTCGGCGAGAAGCAACGTCGAATTTCCCTAACTTGTCTTTTCCGTCCTCGCTTGTCATAAGGACATGGTGGAAAAGAAGATGGAGTCATCTGGGTTCTGCCTGCGCTGAAGGGGGGAGGAGGAGGGGGCGTCCTTAATCCAGCTGTGCTCCAGCAGGCCCTCGAGGGTCGGACGATCCGCCGGATCGATGGACATGCACCGCCTGATCAGATCTCGAACTTCTGATCAACCACAGCATAAACACAACTGAAGGCATACTTGAAATAGAGAACTCAAACCAAGATCAAAAATCTCTACAAACTTAAATCCTAAAATAAGACCAATGAACAATGAATACAAAGCACGAACAATGAATACAAAGCACAAACATCTCATCGTTAGCCTGTTGTATAAAATATTAATCCATATGGCATAGCTACAAAAAGTATTGTGCAGAATTGTCTCACAAACCAATTTAACCTAACTTAATTTAATCAAAAACAACTGTAATTTAGTGAATGAAGATATTTGATAAAATGCCTGTTTTTATGTTATAGCAACAACAATATTCAGCTATAAAATTATTTTTTACAACCCAGTATCAAAGGCAGATCTTTCAACTTCCCCGTTTCACTGAAACCAATAAAAATGGAAGCTCCGTTGTTGATCCCTTTGATGATGTTTTTCATAAATCTTCATTCATACTCAGCATTTCCATCACCAGTTCCCCATAGAGCATACGGTCTCCCATTAGCTTAACTGCATCTCGGAAACGCTGCATACATCAATCGGGCTGAGCGGCATCCAAGCTTCCCGGAACCGATCAGACGTGCAATAAAATAACTCAATTCATTATTGGTAAGGGCGACTCGCTCTCCCTGATCTATAATCACGGCCCAGTTGATCAAAATCACACCACGGAGCTGTAATAGTTCTCAGTAAAGGCTTCAAAAGAGATTATTTTTGTTGCATAAATGGGAACGCTTCTGTCTAAGATTGTATTCTGCGGTCAATTAAAGGTCGTTGTGCTCCTAGATTGTATTCTACCACCAATTAAAGGTCGTAGTTTTTGAGTCCTAATATGGTGCAAAAAAACTACATGCAACTGCGTTTGCATTCAGTGCTATAAAAATCTAGCAAAGTAATTTATCTGAAGAAAATTTGCTATATATAGCAGTCAAATCTAAAAAAATTAAGTATAATGATTGTAGGCCTACATTTTGCAAATAGTGACAAAAACATATAATTTAATCCTATAAATTGCTGAATATAACAGATTACAAGCGCTTAACTTACATGTTTACACCTATTTATTGCACAATAAATGAATCAAGAAGATATCCGCAATTCTGGTTACAAAACATCCTTTAACAAAATAATTGTGACAGTCAGAAAAATTTACTATAGTTGCAGATAGTAAAATCAACTATGTATAGTTAAGAACAGTAAAGTGTACTATACTTCGTAGGCAGATCAGCTTTGGGACAGATCTGCCGATGGACAAAATTGTCAAAAAATGAATTTAGTTGATCAATCTTTTCCCATTTGGTGAAAGTATTTAGAGAATTTCGTATTGATCTCTAGTCCTTAGAAGTTCAAATTATACTGGTTCTACATGTATGCTATGAACAGTGCAACAAATTTATTGTATTCCTGTGTACCAGATGGGACAGTTGAAATGATTAATTTTGCAAATAGAAGTAACGCATGGCAAAACAAGAATCTTTTGATAAATTTGTGTTTTGACCCCACTGTCCTGACACAAGTTAAATTCTACTAGAAAATTTGCATGGTGCGCCAAAATTAAGATTAACCGCTCTCGATCACGCACCTATATCTCACCACCTGATTAAAAAATCTAACTCAAGTTTTTAAGACAGCTCGTGCACGTAAGCGTCTATTTCAATTCATGCATGAAACCGTGATTTCCGGAAATGCATGGAAACACATACAAGCGGCCAATTAACGTTACAGTTACACTGATGCCATTTCGCCTCTTGTATCCTTTTTCGTGCATGCACAAAATCATAGTTTTATGCGACGTTGGATTAGACCGCAAAAAACACTACAAAGAGAGAGCAACAAACCTTCGGACGTCGTGCTGGAGAAGTTTGCTGCGGCGCGCACTATCTGCTCGTCGCGCTCGAAGGGAATGTCGCCGTAGACCATATCGTAGAGCAGGACGCCGAGGGACCAGACGGCCGCCGGCACGGCGTGGTAGCGCCGCGTCAGGATCCACTCGGGCGGCGAGTACACGCGCGTACCTGTGGCGGGGACACCACGAGCACTGTAGGTCTTGTGGCTAAACCAATGCTAGTTTTTTATATTAGTGATCTTTTCAAGTTCTAGTTTTCTGATGCCTTGCATTTCTACAATAATAATAATAGATACTGTAAAACATGAAATTTTGGCGTGCATGTCATTTTTGTGAATTGGGTAAATTCGCCAAAATTACATGCAGTAAAAATAAAGCGGCATTAGCTATATAATGGGCAGTCCCAGAAAAACCGAAAATTAAGTGCAGTAAAATTTTCGAGATTTAACACTGCGAAAATAACTGCAGCTAAAATTTCATGTTTTACAGTGATAGCAAAAAGTTTATAGTGTGTTTCGGCGTCAAGTGATGTCATCGGGACCTCTAGTTTTCCAGGTACGGTATCTCGAGAAGTATCGAGGTATTGGCGCGTTAACTGCAACACTTATTTTGTTTTTTAGACCTTTGTGTTTCTGACCAACTGGCCACCTCCCAGGTCATAGCTTGGGACTCAAATAATGTACAGTAGCCTAAGTTTGATTAGCTATCTATGCTCATGTTAATCATATCTCATTCAGCCTGATGGACAAAGGATCTCTAAAATAACCAACACGGCACGCTTCAGAGCAGCCACAACATGATAATCAAGACCAAGGTACATCCAATTCCTATATGTATATAACGTCAACCCTTATATGCACGCAAACATAGTCATTAGTCACTTCTACAAACAAGACTGTGTTGACAAAACGTCACAGGCAGTGAATTCATACTATGAAATTGAAAAGAGATGCCTTCTAGCAAAGTATATTTACAATTTCTGTTGAGTTCATTGACATCGTTTACGTCACTGACTACATGTCAAAAAGTTATCCCAGCCAACAACAACATTGGCTACTCACACCAGGGGCCTGTTCCTCTAACTTAAAGCCTAAACTTAATCCTTAAAAAATGTGAAAAAATTTAATCTAACCGCCAACCACCATGCCGTCATCATTCGATTTATTGAGAGTGGCGCCGTAGCGGTACGGAGTTTAAAATAACTAACACCAAAATTTGCTTAAGACTTTCGTAAGAACTTCTTAAGACTAAAATTTGCCTAAGAAGTTTTTAGTAACAGGCCCCTGGTCTGAATAGCCAAGGAAATCACTAGAGGTCGACAGTGCCCTAATAACAACATCGATTTGTAAAATCTCAGGGTAACAATGTAGTTTGTTTAACGTTTGGTCAACCAAATTTAATGTCCAAATGGGCACATCATAATTTTATATAAATAAACATACAGGGTAATGTGGGTGGAGCATCTATAACATTGTTGTTCAGAAAACAAGATACCATGGCATATGTAAAATCTTCTTCATTTAAAAAGATCTCAAAATTTCAGACAAGCTTTTAGTTCGATTCAAATTATTCAGTTAATTGTGTAAACTGATAGTGAAGCTATTGAAAACTGATAGCTATGATATGCTATTCTCATGATTATACCTGGCATACGTGAGAATCGCATACATGCACGCATTCATGAGAATCGTTCATTGACACCATATCACAGCCTAAATTACATTCATAATACAAAAAATGCATAAAAAAATCAATTGAACTTAAATTAACGACCTTGGATTAATTACATTGAATTAAGTACCATCTAAGTAAAAAAGCCACTAAGTACTTCAACCAAAAACACTTCAAAAAACTTCATGCTACCAGAATTCATATACATTTGCCTAACAAACTTTTCAAAGCGCCTTATTCATATCACCATCAAAGACCGTCCGTCCGACGTCCCACCCAAATGTCCGGTTGTCAAGGACAGAAACTGACAAGCATTCCCAACACAGCACATTTGCATGCATTATTCACCTGATATCTGGTATCACCGAGTACTGGTGAACGCCCTTCACAGTGCAAACCCGTTCACTAGAGTGCTCACGGCCAAGGTCGGATCCAGGATTCGTTGGTGGGGGGGATGAATATCTACAGCTACTCCATTTTCCCTCCAAAACGAACTCTCACGAGCAGGGGAGCGGGGTGCTGACTAAACTTTTATCACACGTGATCAGTTGATACCTTTAATCAAATCAATCAATCAAAATCCATGAATCCAAACCTGACGTCTCTCACGTTTCACTTATAATCTTAAGCTTTACTTCAGAACATTTCATGCACACACCATTTTTATGCCGCTCATTGTTACATCTGCCACTGTTTTATCAACAATTTTGTTACAACAAAAAACATTTTTATGCTGGTGGGGGGGCGCACCCCCTCCCACCCCCCCCTGGATCCGTCCATGCCCACAGCTCAGCGGATTAAAACCGTTCGCCTCAGACCGCTTCGCACACGCTGACTTGATTTAGAGCCTACTAGTGACCGACCAGACAGCTGCCGATTAAACGGCTTTAATCAAATAAACAATGACTCTTGTTTTCATTCATCGAGACTGCTCTCACAGCTCAGCTCACTGTTTGTTCCCACACTTTAATAAGCTATCAATACTGTCCGGTGACACCGGCTAGCTCCCTCGGTGAACGTTAATTCAAGCCAGCGATAGAACGAAAGCGACCAATTAGCAAACATTACTCTGGGATCTGTCCCTAATCTGGCGATCATCGTTTTTCATCCGACGCGTTCTCATTACTTGGCTCTCTCCCACACGGCGCATAATTCAGCCATCCTGTCTGACCTACAGGCAGCCAGGAGGCGTGTGGGTGGGGACACCACACCCCATCCTGTCTGACCTATAAGCCGCTGGACGGCGTGTGGGCTGGCACACCATACCGATCTACTTGGCATAGATCGATGAATTCGGACGTCGTATTGTTCACACGCTCCGAATGCATGTGTATTAATTGAGCAATCTTTTAACCCCGGACCATCGACGGACACCACGGCTCAGGGCGCTTGCTTCCCTGCGGGAAACCAATTTCCATACAAGCATGAGTTGCCATAGTCCAGTCTAGACTGGCTCTGCATCAGTGCCCAGCAGTAGGCTATTGGAAACATCAGCATTCAGCAGCGGTAGCAGTCTAATACGAGTCGCAGCAGCAGCAGCAGCAACAGCAGCAGCAAAACCATTATGCTCATGGCAAAGTTCGTTCACTTCGTTCTTACAGCTGCCCGGGAAAGGTCCGAGAACGAGTGAGTAATAATAGCCTGCTGCCCGGTACCCACACTGACTTTCCAATCCCCACGCATGTACAACACAGCTGAACTTGCAGCACGGCTGCAGATGCGCCGTGGTTGAAGGCAATAGGCAAGAGATAGACTCTGGTATGATGTGATTGATGGCAACATTATGTTCAGTCAAAAAAAAGGCCAGAAAAAATATGGCCTACTGCTTTCTCGCTGCAGACTGCAGCAATGCTTGACTTTAAATCAACTGCCAGACTTTCACTGCTGCGAGACACAATAGAAGGCTTCGAACTTAAGTACCACTGACGGATGCATAATGTTAAAACATTTTTGACAGTAAAGCTTTTGGTTTTTCTCCCTTCAATTCAGAGCACAACTCAACATCATAATACTATGCAAAGTTGCCAACACACATTATGACTTTTTTTTAGACTAGCACCTCTTCCTCTCCCTCGCCCCCGAGCTTTATCGACGGATCTCATGGGCTCTTTTTCCACTTCCCGGCTTATGACTATTATTAGATCTATACATCGCTTCGCTGTCCAATCTATGGCTTCTCAGACATTATCTGTTTGACAGAAGGAATAGAAAGAGCAAGAGCACACAAATAGTAGAAAATTTGGACAAGTTGATATTACCTAAAGATTTTTTTGCCTCGGTGAGGGCAGAAAAAGAGTGACAACGCAAAAACCAGCTCCAGATATAGCTATAATAATTACGACTGTGATGTTGGAATGTTTGGTACGGTAGCGATGGCTTGAAAACAAAGACAAAAGCTGTGTGCAATTAGACCACAGGAGCAAATGAAGATCACTACATTACAACGGCCCTAATAACCCTCGCGTCTGTTTTAACATCTGCCATTCCAGTTACCTGGAAACAGACTCTTGGGACTAGGCTACGTCAAAGAATCAGTAGCTGCAGCAGACCACGGCAGCAGCGAGCGAACACCAGCAGCTGTTATCATCCACCCAGCAACAACCAACACAAGCAGCCTGCACTAAAGCGTCGGCGCTTAGCGCTTGGCACACTGCCAAGTTGAATTGGTGCGCGTCATTCTGGCGTCGTCTGACCTGCCTCAGGCTGTTGGCGCCGTGCCAACGACTACCATTGTCAGACGCTTTGTTTGCGACCGCCTCGCGCGCGGTCTAGACCCATCTATCACCGGTCACGACTAATGCAGGCCCGTGAAAGGGCCGCCCACGGGTCGCCATCCCAAAACGAGATTAGGGTGCCAATTCAGCGTTGCGCAGTCTAGCTTCGTCTCTCTGCAACGTGAAAACCTTGCAACCGAAACACGCTAAACGTTAGAAAAACTGGAAAAAATGCATGACTTTCGTAACTAATAATTCTAGACAAATAATTCAAGCAGCAAAGATTGAATGAAACTTTAGGGTTTGAATTAGGCTATTCAAGATTGCCACTTTATTTTTCATCACTGAAAGCCTTGTAGTAGTAAACAAAAATCTGACATTATTAACACAAATTTTTCCGTTGTTCACGATTTCTTCCAAGAACGCAGTAATTGTTTGCAATAGCCCACACCGCTTCACGTTTCATACCTCAATAAGTGATTCTATGTTTAGTTCTTGAATTCAACAATAGGGCCTACATAGAATAGCAATTGAGAATTTGAACAATCATAGACCTTCAATTTGGCTACAACTTCTGATTAACACTTGACCATCATTCAATTATTTCAGTTTAAGATATTACTTCCAATGAAGCCTATCAATGAGGCCGACGTGTGTCCTCATCATCGCCAATGACAAGAATATCTTTACTGCATGTTGTATCGCTGCGTGTGGCCACCGAGATATTTCAAAACTTACTCCAGACTAGAGCGCTAACACTAGGCCTTTGTCAGATATATAGTACCTACTATAGCCTACAATAGAACCATTGGACAGCAAGCGGCAGTAAAAAAAGAAAACGATGTTTGATGATAGATGATGACGGATCCTTCAGTAGATAGCTAGATTAGAGGCTGACAAGTTGCTTTCTTTCAAACAGCTAAATGTAAGTCTAACGGGCCAACAATGGTGTGAATCTATGTTGATCTGGGGCCTGTTTCTCAGAGTTTCTGTAACTTCAAGCCTAACTTAATCCTAAAAAAGATTTGAAAAAAATTAAATCCAACCGCCGACCACCGTGACGTCATCATTGGGTTTATTGCGAGTCGCTGTGGCGGTACGAAGTTTAAAATAACTAAGACAAAAATTTGCTTAAGAATTTCTTAAGAACTGCTTAAGACTAAAATTTGCCTAAGAAGTTTTGAGTAACAGGCCCCTGGGCAATAAATCTCAATAATGGATCCAATAAGTACCGGTACATGAGAGATGCGTGATATGGCTCAGTATGTGGTACTGGAGCGTATCACACACACCTTTAATCATTTACGCCTTGAATATTTCACAAAATCAGCTATTTTGAAGCCAATTCATGGTGGTTGTGCCGTAACTGATCACTGGTAAACAAAGAATGATTATCAATGAACGTTCATAATAAATTTGTCACTTACCCACAAGCAAATAAAACATAGCTCACGTTCAATTTTGAATGAAATCGTACATTAATAGCCTACATTAATTTTTTTAAATATGTTATTCTTTATATTTATCAAATGGACATTCGACTGAATTTGCTTGCGGAGAGTCAAACATCAACATAGCACCAGTAATCGGTTAAACACAGCATAGGTACCAAGTAGCACTTAGTAACTTAGTATATTTCACAACATACTGCATTATTTACAAGTTGTACACACACCCATTCATTAAATCCACCCCCAAACAACTCCTGGTAACACGCGCTACACTCCTAGCCTGCATGCTATCAATGCTCTAGTAGAAAACCAAGTGTTCTCACTTGACAATAACGCTTTTGCTCGGCAGACGTAATAAAATTGGTCGATGTAGATCGAAATTGCTTGATGAACAATAATTTGTCAATGTCTCACATAAAAATTGTTAGATGAACAACAATGTGTCAAAATCTCACACAAATGTACTTTTTTCTTCGAAACTGAACAAAACACCGGGGGGGGGGAGGGGGGTGTGCTAACTTTGACTTTTTCCCTCCAAAGCTAACCTGGCGACCAGCAAAAAAGGACTGAACTTCTAACCCTCCAATTTTACAGTATTTTGAACAAATAATATTAGTTTTTAGCCTCAATTTTAGTGCTGGATTTTCGTTTTCATCTAATCTGAAAATTGCTCGCAAAATGACTTTGTTCCTCTATAATTCCACAGTTATTCCCAAAATTACTTGATTTTCTTCTAAATTTCTCAATTGCTCGACAGTTGCTCGTTTTTGCCACTGCTTGACGACTCCTAAAATCAGACTATCGATTACAATTGCTCGAAAAGTGCGAACACTGATGTCAGTGTCACGTTGGCCGCCCACACAGCAAAGACAACAGCAGCCCGCAGCAGTCAATTGTCACACGCACTAGACTCCACTTCACAATCAATACTAAGCGATTTGCAAGACAACGGCAGCCTAGCAACACGTGCGGAGGCCGTGCGTTTACGTCACTCATTGGCAAGGCCGTTTCTTTAGCAGAGGCCGCTATGTGGATCGATGCACTATTGATACTAAGCATAAATTTACTAATTAAACTGATAACATAACCGTAACGGGGTATAACAAGGCCACCGAAACTAGGATGCAGCACACAAGAGTTGCTTTTTAAACCAACACAACCAGGCGGAAGTCTTAAGTTTTTGGCAATCAGGCCTAAGTCATAATAGAAATTCACTCCTAATTGCAGATCTGCATTGTTATATATTTCAACAACTGTAGATTATAATATAATTTAGACAACATGCGAATAGTGAGCATGCTAGTAGTGGTGTCTCGTCGATTTTCTCACTTCAGTGAGAAAATCTTTGCAAGCACAAAAGTGTCGACACAAATAATTTTTTCCACAGCGTAAAACGTCGCGAATGAAACTGCCGTCTGGCAATTCAAAACGATAGAACAAAATTTTGAAAAACATTTCTTTTCTTTTCTGGTATTGGTAAGACCTAATGAGAAGCACCACATTTTTAGAATGTCTCAAAAATTAATTATTCAGTGTAACTAGTTAAACTGTGAGTAATCTCCAGCTACTCCTAGGGATAAATAACAAACTTGCGTATTCATAATCAGTCCTATGCGATAATTATATTAAAGACAAATGATTTACTGCTGCTGAGTAACAATAAGACCTACAGAATAACATTGGATTTACAACTCCCATTGTCAGACGAAAAGCTGAATTATGGCGATGTACTAAAGTTAAGGCAATGACTTTTGGGACCTCAAACTTCAGGCTAATCGCCATCAAATATTGGTATTTGCCCGCTATGTCCAGTGCTACAAGACAGAGCTCATCACAAGCACAAATTCATTCAGGAACTTAGCATTTGTACTTGGGTGATCAAATACGGAGCCCATTATCCATGAACCATACCAGCGCCATTAGTATACACTTAAGATTAATGGTAGGAAGGCTCACAATAAAGGGTATTAAAGCGGATGTAGGGTGGAACACAGAAAATGAAACTATTTAAAACACTTGACGACGCAAATACTAGAATACATATAGGAAAATATATTGAAAATGGAACAGCATAATCAGAAGTTCAACTGGACCTCCTTGAGGACCTTCACGGGGATTCATCACAAAGAGGGCGCATTATATTTTCACGTGTTTTCACTTTCATTTATATATCCCTGAGTGTACGTGTACCATACAAAAGAATATCAGCATGTTGGCGCTTCTCGCAATTTTCATATTATAATAAGAAATGTCTACTAAGAAATGCAACCACGGCAGATCATAGTAGCACCGGTCACCAGTGATAAGCAAAAATGGCTGCACGAGAACCAAAAACTCAAATGCAATACTTGTACTATTAACTAGCAACACACCGGTGTGGGGTCACTTAAAAGCTTTAAATTAGCAGCGATGTGCAAATGTCATTCTCACCATGACCGCCACATGACAAACGTTAACTCACAACACAATCCAATACATGTTCCTTTCAACATTGGCCTAACATTGTACAATATTGACCAATTTAGTTGGATAATTGCTGTTACTTGCTATATATGCCATAATACGGGCAATCACGTAGCCAGGCAGTTCTCTCATATTAACTGATATGCATGACTACCATGGAGTATAAATTTCTCCATTTGATTTCAGCTATTGATATGATATCATGATCAATCATGATATTGCTTATTTGATTTCCGTGAGTAAAATTGACTGCTATTTTTTTAAGCAATAAAGATGATCAAGAACAAAACAAAAAAGAACAACAAAAACGAACTCACCTTCAAACTCGGTGTACTGGGAGTCCCTCAGCAGCGCGCCCGACCCAAAGTCAATCAGCTTGAGCTGGAGCGTTGCAAGGTCAACCAACACATTCTCGTCCTTGATGTCACGATGAACGACGCCGTTCTTGTGAACGTCGATTGTCGTCTCGACAAGCTGTCGGAAGAAGTCGCGCGCGAGTGTCTCGCCGAGCGCACCATGGTTCGTGATGTAGTCAAAGAGATCGATGGCTGGGATGGGCCGCTCCATGATGAGAACGAAGCTGTCCGCGCGCTCAAAGTATTCAAGAAGTCGTACAACGCCTGGGACGTCATTGACCTTTTGCATGAGGGCGATCTCCATCGGAATGCGAGCTCCGTCCTCTGTCTGTGTTGCAGAGCAAAGGATCTTTAACTTACGGTTTTTCGTATTCACACAAAGTCCATCATTCCTTGTCTTCTGCTTCATTTTCCTCAATTTTTTGAAGAGAACATTAGCACAATGGTGCACAATGCAACAGAAATGGTGCACGAGTATATTTATCGACAAGAGATAAAGCGTACATGATATTGAAACAGGTCTAAATCAAATTTATTTACAATATTTTGATATCATTTCGCCAGAGTTCACGAAGTTAAGAGAACCAACTTTTACACGATATTGTCATCAAATCTATGGAGTGATAAAAAAGTTAAGAGCCATTCAACTTATGTATATTACCGTATAACCTTGCAGCACTGATACGTCCATACGTATGTCCAGCGTAATTTAACGGGCCTAATTAAATGTTAAACGCATGATTCATATTAATATTATCCAATGGAATTAATGAAGCCTAGCTATATACAGCACATCAATGAATTAAAAAGTCATCAAATTAATTCTCATTGAGCCACAGAACTAAAATCCGATTTCCGCATCACGCAAGGCTTAATTTTTTCATCCATAAAAGCAATGCTGGTACTAATATCAATGAATTTAACCATAAATCCCTTAAGTCCTGTAAATCCCTTGATATCCATTGGCGGCTCAAATAAAAATTTTCATCAGAAATAAGAATATTCTTAAGTCCGCAGGAGACCTTGAGCTTCAATTAAGAGCAGGCCAGACTAACCAGGCCTTATTAAGTTAAGTACTAGCTGAGTTAAGCTCTCCACCAGTCTCTCATGTATATGGGTCGCAAGATTTATGAAACTGAGTATCAGAAGGATTAATCAGTGGAGATTAGCAGGGAAACTGAATAGCAAAAATTGAATAGAAATAGGAACAGAAATGGAATATGAGAGGCTATGGAGCTGTATTAAAAACAGTGCCACACTGCTATTGGACATTACCATTTGACAAAGAAGAAGTAACATGATATTATCCAGTTGTGCATCAAAATGAAAAAAAATGGAAGGAATCCAACTTTATAGCTTCGCATTCTATTTCTTTTACAGAATTCTGCTATCCCAGATACGTACAATAAGTGTAGAAAAGCAAAGCAACAATATACAATAAAACATTCCAGAATAATGTTCTCCGCAACAATAAATATTACACAGACATAGCCATGAAATTTAAAAGCACGTTACAAAAATCGGACCAAAAAGTAAAATTAAAATGTTCTGATATCATTACCTGAAACCAGTCAGTCACTTTGGAACGACCGATGTGTTTGATAGCAACCTGGAATATGATAGAAGCATTTAAACAGCGAGTAAAACATACGTTAAGCACTAATTTCGACTGCTTACTAAAAACTCTTAATTAGTACTACACAAGCCAATCATTTTTATTCAAACAAAACGCACATACTTACAAATGTTTGTTTGTAACAAACACAAAACAAACTTAAGTGTATTTTAAAATTTTATGGCTACACAAAATCAGAAGTCTACAAGCGTGATATTTGACAGCGCTTCACCGTCATTAGAGCTCAATACAAGATAGAACAGTAGCCAATGCGGCCCAGCGCAATGCTCCTCATATTTTATCCGCGTCTCTTACTACAAACGAATTGACTATTTTCTCAAATTTAATTTTTTAGCAAATAGTAAATCATCCAAAGGCCTACTGGATGTCCATCGGAAGTGCGTGTTCCCTCATAGACGACCCCAAATCCGCCGTTGCCTAGCACTGGGCCTACAGTGTAGGACTCCTGGAAAGCTTCCATTGAATCCTTCCGTTCTAAAAATGAAACATCACGACATAAAATCGGCGGGAGAATAGACCGCAACATAGATGCAACAATGCTTACCATAAACTGTCATTGTGCTAGCACCGTGGACAGCGCTGCATAGTAAGCGTGGGTACCTTGCATGTTGCAAACATAAACACATGACTTACAGTCAAATCGTAATTTTGAGTTAAACTCCGCATCATCTGAAACGTATTCAGTATCTTTACTTGGCATCCGACGGGGTTGAATGAATTACGAAGGTCTCGCATAAAAAGCAAAGATTGCAAATCATTGAGCTACGTGGTCAGTGGCCACGCTTAACTTTGACCTACAATACTTGTGTGGCACACGCAGTGTGTATGCTCAATAATAGCACCAATAGCCAAATTAGCAGCGGGACCTACTCTCCAATTATATCAATAACAGTAGCAACACCAGTAACGAATACGTCCCAAACCCGCAGAAAATCATAAGCGCAAGCCGGGTTCGTTATTTGCAGACTTACAATATTGAGAACCAAAGTTTAGTACAGAAGCTCGATGCAGTATTTTGCGCTACACAACTCACAGCAGCCTACACTTGCGCATTTATCAATGATGAATGATATGGCCAATCGGCCAACGATGCGGCCGACCGCACGCTCGGCGCGTTTACTAGATAAAAGTTACAAATTGTTAGCCTGGTTACTGGTAATACAGGACCTTCTCTCCAATGTCCGTATGCCATAATCAACTTAAAAGACCCTATAGCATAATTAGTAATTACATCCTTAACAGATATTATTAATCACATCGGCGCCCACTTCAAGTCCGGGCCCTTGAGACTACTCTAAATCCGCCTTCCCACGTTCTCCTACATTCTAATCGCTGCGATAACCCGATAAGCTGTAACTGATCATTCTTATCACAAAAGAATACAGGTCGATCTACTAAACGATGCATTTACCTTTCGTTTTCTTCTCCGGCGCGCACTTGAACACGTTCAAATTTCCAAATTTCTTCGCCAACAGTTTCGACACTGACATTATTCTACTTTAGGCGCCCGTGAGAGGTGACCTTACGATCGCCGTACGCTGGCCCGCGAGCACCAGGTCGACTCCAATCGAGTGCTAGACGGCAACAAACCGACTGGCGCGCAGTGCTACGGGTGCACTGCATCCATATGCTCAGTGCTACCATTGGACCAACATGGAATATACCTAGATTCTGGGTATCCAAGCCAAAAATATACCCAGATTGGATTTTTAGTTAGAAGAATAACCAGCTCCATTTATAAAATGCATAATTTTATAAAAAAAATTACAGATATCTGGGTATTTGTTGCACATCAGACCCCCAAATCACCACAAAATCCCCAAATCTAGGGATATATACCCATTACCTAGCAATGGTATTATGCTGGGCGGCTACACAGTCGGGCACTGGCTGCGGTGGCGCGCCGCTAGGCATAGGCAATGGGCGGCAGCCGCGTCAAACGAACGCTACAGAAATAGCTCGCCGCCTTTGAGAGCCGAAAGCCTCGCCATAAGGTGACCAGACGTACATCTTTCAAAGTTCTCGATTTCACCACTCGTGTACGCGATTTAACTGCGTATATGTTACACGAATTTCGCAAGCGTTCAGTTAAATTATGTTACAATACAGTCAAATTAAGCAAAATTTTATTAATCATCAATTATTTGATCAAGAATCTGATTAAAAAACAACGATCTCTCTCGTTAATTAAATTCAACCAAATTCAATCAAGTTCAATGATACAATGAATTAATTCAATCTGATTGAATTCAAGAAGAAATAAATAAAATATCAAATAGGCTACAAAATATCTAGTACCCCAATGCAGTGAGTAAATAAAAATATAGAATCGAATGTTTAAACACTAAATGACGACTCAAATTACTGTCAACTAATATTCAATAGGAATAGGAAATTCAAGCAGAAAAAAAAAAATTCTCGCTTCGCATAAGCTGTAATCCAAGCAAAATTTAAAATATAAAAATGCATGGTTCTTTAAATGCTACAATCAGAGCAATAAAATTAACCAAATGCAACAGATTCCCATATAGTTGAATGATAAAGGGTTAAAAGGAGGATTCAATCGATTCTATAGATTAATGAGAAAACTGAAAAAATTCTATAAAAAAAATACCGGCATTTTGAATGTGAGATTTATTATAGTGTGCATTTTACCTAGAGTGCATGCATATGTTTAACCAACTAAACTGATCAACGAAAGCAATCATTATCAAGCATTGGCAAAATTGAAAACAGGCTAAATATACTCTGTCGCTCATTCAAAAGTTATGGTAATAATCATGGATCAGTATCGTAAAAATCAATCGCCTAGCGTTGCACAAATCTTAGATATTTCTCATGCATGAAGGACTAATAAGAGGAATTCTACAAAAAAAATTCACGGCATGCACGTATTTTGCCTTCAAGACAAGTACAAGGCTCAAACACATCCCCTTGTACTTCACCCTGCAGAATCTTCAAAAGCGAGTCGAGCCAAGCTTGAGTCTGGAATAAGACCACGCCTACTCCTGTATAATGCAACTATCAATCATCCCCCTGAGAAACAAAATTAAGATTTCAAATTAGGGTTAGGGCCACGTTTGGGTCAGCAAGTTAGGGTTAGAGCCTCATTAGGGTCAGTAAGTTAGGATTAGGACCAGGTTAGGGCTAGATCAGGGTTAGGGGTTAGGTCTTTCGAGTCATGGGCCAGCGTGGGCGTGGTTTATTCTAGGCTCAACCTGGACTAGACCCGCTTGTGAATCTTTGACAGGACTCGCACTTGGTGACAAAATGTTTAAATTTTTTTATATCGCTTCAGTTACAAAAGAACCTTTACCCAAAACTCTCCTAACATTATTAATCATTGCTATATAGCTGAAAGTTGATTATACATCTGAAAACGTACAGCTGCTTGGGTGCTTCGTTTAAAATATATTTTGTGAAAAGAAGGGTCCGACCCTGCCTATACTAAGACTAAGAGCCGGCTGACGAGACCTGGAATCTTACAAGCTACACTTTAAAATAAAAAAAAGATTTTACTCAGTGATTCTATTGATTGGGCCAAAACAGAATATAGCTTGATTCTGGAAATCGCGACCAAAAATATAGCTCCCACCATGAAATCCGCCTTTAAAAAAAATATCCCTAGATATCGGAGGATTGAGTCAAAATCTGATCTCTCAATCACTGAAACATTCCTAAATCTAATGAAATATCCCTAGCAGTCGCATAAGTGATTTACCGCCTTCAATATCACTTAGGTAGCGCTCACGGGACTACATATGGTCAGCCTGCACGCGCGCAGACAACACGGACTAGACACAGCAGGGATATGTGAGTGGGCGTTGGGCCGCAGTCTGGGTTGTGTTCATGCGCCAAGGACTGCACATCCATCGGTGAACATTCTTGCTGCATCTCTGACAAAAGCCAGCAAAATTTTTAACGTTTTAAAGGCAGATAGATCTAGCCGTGATCGTAGAATTAAGAATGAAGCAGAATGTTTTGAGTCTATTCTCCATTACGATGTATGAGCAGTATTTGCGAGCAGAGTTCAATCGAAATTGTGAAAGGCAGTGCGGACTATTTTTTCTTGTAATATTTAGCTGCAGGAGCGGCTCGATACAGCCTCGCGTATTCGGTGACGCGGTTGGCATGCTGCCAAAATTGATGCATACCGACGTTGTGCTATAATAATATGAATTACACACTATGAAAGTAGGAGACGAGACATGCACTGACTGACTAGCGAGACGTCTCATAGCCTAATCATGCAGACACCAGCCAACTGATTTAGCGTGTTCAGAGATAAAATGATAACTGCAACAGGATTTAGATTTGGCGCTAATTTCATACGATAATAGTCATTTTTTTCGTTTCGCATCGAAAAACCATATATCCAGATTTAAGTACAAATACAAAGCGGTAATGGCATTGGTTCTTACGACAAGATATCAATTGAACTCTTACAACTCGCGTAATCATTGCGCAGTAGGATAACTGCAGCAGCGAGAATACAAAACATTTTATAAATCAGCGCCTGAATCAACGGGCATCAAACCCATCATTGCAGTACGAGGCATCTATATGCATACAAAAATAATGTTGAAACATCGTTAGACTTTAGAATATGAACATGTAGACTACTGACAATAACAGTTATTTTAAAACAGGCAGCCTGCAGGGCACGGGTTAATTGGACCCTTCTTTGCGAATCGAAGATGAATTGAAAGTATGCATTGGGTCTTCATAGTTGTGAAGACGTTGTTTAGACGTCGTGGTTTTTCTTAAGCCTTAAACCGCTAAAGTGATTCTCCTTGACGTTGTTGTTGTTGTTGTTGTTGTTGTTGTTGTCACGTCAACTGTCAGCATCCAAGGCGCTGCATGCAAGCGGTCCGATCGAGTTGCTAAAGCGTCGCCATGGTTACGCTGTCAATAGTCGCTTGTGCAAAGCTCGCTAGAGTTAGCTGATACATTCCTTGCTGTAATTCAGCTACCTATGATAGCACTACAATGAAGCATAGATCTTGCATCAAATTTTGATCCTATAGTATAGTTCGACATGCAACGAAAGGCTGTTGGAGTCTACCCCTTTATTGCTAGTTTGCTATTAGCCTACTATAGCTTGTATATAAAAAGGAGGTTAGGTTAGTTCATATTTTTATCAACCTGCTTCTGGGCCTATGTATGTACAAGCACGTAGCTAGTTAGCATAATATAACCTAATCAAAATTGTTGATCATTAAGGATCAAACAATTTAATCTGTCAGCTTATCATTATAAATTGGTATGTTTGAAGTAGGCTATTGATAAAAATAAGGCTGTAGCATAAAAGGGGCCAGTAGGACTCGAAAAAAGGAGCTACATTGTTACTATTGCTTATGGGCAATAGTAATACATTGCCATTGAAAGGAAAGAAAAATTGAATGAGATTAATACGAAGCCGCTAATAGCCTATAAAAATGTTGTTTAGGCTATATACTTTGAAATAAAATAAATTAAAGCAAAAAATTAATTGAAATAAAACTTTTACACATCAAGCTAAATTATTTACTTATTTATTCATGTCATTAGTGCGCAACTATAGACATTAGACAATCGTCAAACATCTATAGTTGCACACTAATGACATGACTACATAATTCAATTATTTTAGCTTGATGTATAAAAGTTTTATTTCAATTATTTTTTTGCCTTAATTTATTTAATTTCAAACTATATAGCCTAAACAACAGTTTCATAGGCTATTAGCGGCTTTGTATGAATACAATAAAGCTTCAACTGAATTGAACACTATACCCGATTCACTCCCTCTTGAATTCCTCTCCTTGAATTTTTCTCTCCGATTCCCCCCTCTCTTTTTTTATAGGCGCTCTCGTTTAATAAATCCATTAATGGGTTTTTAGAATATTGGTAGCGGCATATATACGGCTGCCTATTGGTAGCAGCATATATACGGCTGCCTATTGGTAGCGGCATATATACGGCTGCCTATTGGTAGCGGCATATATACGGCTGCCTATTGGTAGCGGCATATATACGGCTGCCTATT